>CAXIVM010002260.1:0-37927 GCA_964035705.1 Porites rus | reverse complement strand
ATAGACACCCAGACTTAGACGCGGTGGAGTCTATTTGGGCGTTGGTGGGAACCACTTTTCTTCAGCTTATCGAACGTTTGCTATGAACTTTGTGTGCCCGAATTCAGAGCAGCTTGGGGCATGGTCAAACCACAGCACCGAGAAGGTAGGCAAGGACTTGCCATCCAACCCACATCCCCAGTCGCCGCCAGTCACAAGTCGATGCACTTTGATCAAGTCGCAACATGCTTCAGCTCCGCTTTTCGAAGCGCTTCTCAAGTGACCGCAGAGACAGCAACGCATTGCCAAAAGCTTAGAGCAAGTTCAGAGTAGATCGAACACATCACATTGACATTGACTTTTTAGATAGAGATTGGCTGAGAGAGGTGATATTGGCTGAGAGAGGTGATATTGGCTGAGATAGGTGATTGGCTGAGAGAGGTGATAGGAATGTCATTGTCTCTTGGCTCACCTCAGAGGGGCGTGTGCCATGTACTTGTACTCTGAAATCACTCCATGACAAGCTTTTGGAGAAAAAAACACAGAACCTCTCTTTGTACCAAACGACCACTGCAGTCGCTCACCACCTCCCCGCCTGACTCACACGACCCATTGGATGTAGGGGATGACATAGATGAACCCCAAAACCACTGGGTTGTAGAGGAAAATGGTCTTCCACCGGTCCATTCTCAGCTTCCATGTTAGTTTGCGGGAGGGTACATGACCTGATGAATCTGACCCAGTCATAGGTCCAGCCGAGCTGCTGTTAGCAGGGGGCCATCTCTTGCCGTTCTGCGGCTTTGTCAACGGAAAAGAGACTGGGTGATGATCAATTCCAGCTTTGGCGGGGGCTCCTGAGCCCGAACCATCCGTGTTTTGTTGATCAAAATCACACCCCATCCACGATCCAGCGGTCCGGAAGCCCGGACACATCTCACCTGTTGGTGTTCTTTCCACAAGGGAACACCTGTTGGTGTCTGTTGGTCGCATCTCCCCCGCAGATCGAATGTTCTGTTCCTCCCCGAGCCGTCCCTCACATCGCCGCGATGCGGGGGCCTGGACTGGTGGTGGAAGGCAATAGTGCTGCTTGGAGCGAAGGCACAGAAGGGTGCGGACGGGCGCAGGCACCCGGGTTCGGTGTGCAAGCACCCGGGCCGCAGTGAAGGAATGGTGTGAAATTGCTGGATTCCGCACCATTCTTTGAGCTGAAGGATTGTTCCATGACGCTGGTCATCTTCATTCCATAGAATCAGTCAGTGCTTTTGACCTTCAGATGTTTTGAGTGGACCCTGTATTGAGTATAGGACTGAGGGGGAGACAATTCTTCCAGGGGCTTCCAAGGGTTCATGTTGACCGATGCCTGAATGTTTCAAGAGGGTATCAATCAAGTGGGTCTTTGACTCCAAAACTGTTTGGGATGTTGCCACTCCCACTGTTTGGGTACTCTGTTTGATGTGTTTCAAGGTAACAACAGCTAGGATCCTTTGCCTTCTTGTTGCATTTGATTCGGTTTTCTCAGGTAACGAGCTGGAATCCACATACCCCATCGGATCGAGAGCATCGTTGACATCGGTGTTTGTCCAAGCTCCTATAGCTTGTACAGTAGGCTCTGGTCGATTGAATTTCATTCATCCAAACAGCTGGCGTAGTCTGGGAAGCTACCGGGAACTTCAGTGGCAATTGCACCCTGCTTTGAATCGACATGCAAAAGTCATTTGCCCTAGGCCCTAGCTCTGTTGGATGTGCTGGATAGAGGTATGGGTGTGGCTCAAAGATCCAGAACCCCAGGTATTACCCCCTTTCCAAGAAACAAGCGTAGTCTGGGTATGGAAAAGAACTTAAGCGTTCTTCGTCACATCATCCGCTGGAGTCGATCGAAGGGCTGGAGTAGATCGAAGGATGATCTTGAAATCTGATGAACATACAAACCAAGAGAGGTTTTTTGTTACAAATCCGTAATGGTCCTAGTCGCAGTTCGTGGTCCAACAATGACTATAGGACCATCCAAGAGGTTACCGGTAGACCACATACCCGAATTACACGAAGGCGACACCATGGGACACACCGGGATGCTCCAGGTTGGCACACCTCTTCCGGCAAAACAAAACCAGTTTTCAATAGTTTTCACATACGTGTCACACAAACCATCAGAAACTCGTTCTTTTGCTCAAACAAATATGCCTTTCCCAGACACTCCATGGGACTGCCATATATATGCCTACATTGACCCCTAAAACCACCCCAATGTAAGTAAATATGCCAGTCCCATGGAGTGTTTGGGTTTGAATGCCTTTGAGGGGTCCCCTGGTACCTTGATGCATCTTCATCCTCCACAATCGCCCAACTACGACTTCGATACGTTCCTTCTAAGGCGGAGGAGTCGGAGGCACTCCGAGAGGAGACCCGGGTCTCTCCGGGGCCGAAAGCTAACATCAATGTGGATGTAGCGTAGCCTGACTTGTCCAATAGAACCATCAATATAACTTTATGTAATTAAGATGTTTTTTTACTACGAAACACAGCTCAACCTGTTTTGACATAGGCTGAAGTCGACCCACATATGACGTGGTTGTTCAATCGGGGGTCGTCTAGGGTTTTTCTCGGCTTCCAGACGTTGAAACGGGTGAAGGTCACGGCCATGGCGCAGCTTGGAGATGGGTGATGGTGACGTGACTATAAGGGGCCCATCCTGTGATTTCCGCATCGGTGACGTTTCGTGAGGTGTTTGCGAATTTGATTCTTTTCTGGTGAATTGGGTTTTGGGCAGAAGGGTGCGAACGGATGGACTGCACTGGCCAGGAGATTTTACAGAAGGCCCAACTCCTGCAGAAGTTTCAGCTTGCTGAAGAGGCGGACTAGACATATGTGAGGTTTCAAAAGATACGCAGGTTTTTTCAGTGTGTGGTATTGTGTGGTGCCCCACCCAAAGAGCGGCTACATGCAGGTCTATTTGATTTCTAGAGGTACAGTAGTGCGTCATGTTTGACGAAAAGTGAGCCCAGTCTGAACATTCGTGGCCATGTTTTGGGGAAATGTTCATATTTATTGACCTCAACATCATGGATCGACATCACCTGCCACTTCTCTATCCATGCTGAAGCATGTCTATCCCCATGCTTGAACTGCTTCTCCACTGGTGTCCTGGACAGTCACGTGTCTTCACCGTCCGATCCGCGGCGCGATGCGCTTTGTGGTGTCGGACACGGGTACCGATCTCTAGTCACTAGCTTCAGCATCTCTCAGAGTGGGTTTGTATTTTGAATAGGGGAACCTCCCAACTTGCAGGGTCTCCTGGCATCGCTAATAAGCAACAAGAAACTACTAGGGGCTCCTGGCTCCTGGCATTACTAGAAGCTACGAACGGGGCTCCTGGCATTAGTAACAAGAAGCTACCAATATATTTTGTTTGTATTGGATTTTCCCAGTCGAACTGAAGGGGGTGGCTAATCGAAAAGCACACTCAAGTCGTCACAAGTGACGGGTCGTCCAACGCGGTCGTCAGCTCCCGGCCGTCGGTCGTGGTGCACACATGCACGAGCTGCACTCAGGGCCTATCAAAAAAGCTCCAGCACCGGCAAAATTCAGAACAGTTGGTGATGGGCTCAGGTGAGTTTGTACAGGCACGTTTGGGGTGTGAAGTTTGAAGATTGTCTTGCCATTCCCGTGGCTGGGCGTGGAGCGAAGGCAAGGTGCAAGCAAAGCTTTTGACAGCAGATGCAGAACGATGCAAGGCTCTTGGAGAAGTCTTCCAGGGGCAACGACTTTGATGAACCAGGGCTCATAGATGAGTGCAGATGTGATCCATGTCCACCCCTACGGTATGGCCTCCCACGCTTTGGAGACGGCACCCGGCATGCGTTTCCTTTGGCCGAGCGGAACGCTCCAATGCTCGTCTGGGCCGTCCGGCCGGCATCGCTCCACTGGGCTATGCGATGTGAAGTGCTGAGTGATTTGGGGATTCATCCTTTGGAGTCCCAAGACTCCCTAAGTGGGTCCCACTCTGTTTGAGAGTGACTGACCAAGACTCAAGACTCCCGTTCGGACCCCGGAACGTCTTCAAATGGTTCGGGTTATGGTTCGGACTCGTTCGGACCGCGTTTCGGTGGAGAAGCCCTTGTGATGGGTTCAAGGATTCTTCGGGTGAGCCCCAAGAAAACACATCCACATTCGACTGAACCTTGGAATATCTTGGAATACTAGTACATTGGAATACAATGTTCTTTCTTTGCAAGCTTTCAAAGGTCTAAGACTGCAAGTGTGAATGGAATGCACTCATCTTTTGGAAGAGGCCCCTGACAAAGCATCTTAAATAAGAAAAGCCATAGAAACAAATCCACTAGAACCATGGTTCACCTGGTTCACCATTTTTTCGGCAAAGATCTTCGGTGAACGTGTCACTCCAAACGCTGAGAACCAGGCCCCTCCCGCAGCTCTTGCGAGTGAGACGGGGGTCGACGCAGAAGAAGGCGCAGATGTCCAAGCGAGTTGCGTTGCAGGACCTTCCCACCAAGTAGATGATTCGGTCGATGGGGGTGTTGATTTGCTGGGAATGATATTATATCTAGGCATGATTCGGTCGCAGACCTTTGAAAGCTTGAAAAAGCTAAAGCAAGAAACAACTGGTGCTCATCCATGAATGTCCCTGCTAGGGTCCAGGGATGAAAACCAAATCTTCAAATCTCATGTCCGGCGGGGTACCTACCAATTGGAGGAAGTCAGGGTGCCCGAATAATATGTGCCCATCCACTCACTTATTCCCGTATGGGGCTCAAAACCACCCAACTCCATGCAACTGCTGATCCACTCCGCGCCCACTCCGCGCCAGGCGACAACGCTTGGTTTATCGTCGCCTGGGCACCTATTGGTGGACTCCCGCCGTCCCAAAGCACTGGGCTGGGACGACTGAGCTGAGACTGGTCCCTAAAGCACTTCCCAAGTGTCTCCTGAGAGAAGGTATTTGGGCCCTCCAAACCCTTCCCAAACACCTTCTAAGAAGGTACTTGAATCTTGAAGTGTTGGGGCTTGGAGATGTTTAGCACTTCTTCAGCTTAGCCATGGTCTAGCCATGTCTAGCCAGGATCATCCACTGGACTCGCAATTTAACTTCAACGAATCCACGGGTGTGACGGTGCACAGCTGTGACCGATGAGGCAACGACCTGAAAGGTCGGCTCCTCCGGTTACGAATCAGCTGGCGATGGGGACCATGAGCAACAGTCGGAAAAGGAGGATGACTATGTTGAAATACAATTACTCACCATCATCTACAGCTGGTAATAGAAACATCGCCAACATGATCCAACATGTTACTGTAGTTTCTGGATGTTTCTGGTCGTGTCCTTTTCTGAGGGGCTACGGAAGACAAACCACCTGCTGAACACCAAAAAAGACGCCCACACGGTGAGTTTTGCTGTGTGGTTCGGCTCACGTCCACCGGAGCCGTGGATGGGGGGGGGGCCAACTTCGGAATTCGGCCCCCCCGGAAGGCTCAAAAGGAGAATGACGCCTTCTTCGGCCCTCCCACACACGCCTTCTTCGATCCTCCCAGCGCGGAACCTGATGTTCTCGGACTATGTGTTTGACTCATGCCAATCCCATCTGACCAGACCCAAGTATCCGAAAAGAGG
The DNA here is from genome assembly GCA_964035705.1 of Porites rus. Lineage (NCBI taxonomy): Eukaryota > Metazoa > Cnidaria > Anthozoa > Scleractinia > Poritidae > Porites > Porites rus. The sequence continues at coordinate 32,322 of CAXIVM010002260.1, read as the reverse complement.
CTACCCGGGCCCCCGTGGGTGAGACAAATTGTTCCATGATCCTGGCACTCCTAGAACCCACATGAGGGAAGATCCGTTTTCACTGGACAAAGACTCCCAAGCACCACAGTTTTTTGGGGGGGCAAACCAGGTTTGGTTCGATCCGTTTGGATGCCGCGTTTGGGTCTTAGACTCCCTTCTTCGTGAGGTGAAAGAAGAGCTCCAGAAGCTGGTCGGGGGCCTTGGACATGACCAAACGTGTGGAAATGGAGTTCTACCCTCAACGGAGATGGGGTGGATGGATGGAAAACGTAAACGGAACAGGTTTCTTTCAACTAGCAGACAGGAACGGCAAGAAAAAGCAAGCAGCCTGGACCAACAATTGGTACACAAAGATGCTCAATTGTGCTTTTGATACACTTTCTTGGCCGCGCGAGTGTTTTACATTAAGAAGAGGGTCTCGAGCACTTTTCTTAGTTTCTGGATGGTTTTGCAGAAAACCCTCGACAAGAGTCAGGACTTCAACCCCGGATAGATTCCTTGGATTGCAATGTTTGGGTTCTGGGGTCGAGATATCCTGAACTCACGCATCTTTGCCATAGCCCATTGCCAGATGAGTCAACACAACATTTGACTGGATGTGCAAGAGTAAATTTGGGATGATATAGTGGTATGAAGTCTATGAAGGTGTGCAGGTTGGTGTTTGCAGCTTGGTGTTTGCAGGTGTCATCACTGCTGTAAACATAATCATTCTATGAGTTTTGTGTATAACATACATATATAATCAATTATAATCGTATATGTCTATAGTTTGTTTGTGTCTATATATATATACACATGCAATTAAATGCATATGTTATTATTTCATGTTATTATTGCCACAGTGCTCCACAGTGGTGTGCCAAGGATGGATCAAGTGCACGAGATGAACAATTGAAACATGCGCAGACTTCACTTGTGCAGGAAGCGATGCTTGGGTGGATTCCTGGATGTGATATCACACACGTGTGCATGGACATGAATGGAATGGGTTTTCAGGGACACGCGCGGCACATTTTTCAGTGCAGAAACCAAAGGAGCAAACAGAACTAAGAGGACACAAATACGACCGCACAAAGACTCGAGCACACTTTTGGCAGTTTTGGAGCTACAGGAGGAATGGACAACTTGAGTTGTTCTAGAGACAAGTTCGTAAATTGCACCAAAACAGATGGAAGGGCGAGCGCTCGCTTGCGCGCTTGAAAAACATTATCCCGGTAAGAGACCCCAAACAGTGTGTGTAAGGTCTATAAGCAGAAAGTCTAGAGATCTAGACGCATTGGGGTCCAGAGAGGTGATGGTGGTGATGAAGGTGGAGATCGTGGTGATGGTGACGGTGGTGGTGAGTGTGACTGTGAGCGTCAGTGTGAGTGTGAGTGTCTGTGAGTGAGAGTGAGTGTGAGTGTGAGTGTGAAAGTGAGTGAGAGTGAGAGTGAGTGTGAATGAGAGTGAGAGTGAGTGTGAGTGTGAGTGAGAGTGAGAGTGAGAGTGAGTGTGAGTGAGAGTGAGTGAGAGAGTGAGAGGGTACGAGTGAGAGTGAAAGTGAGTGTGAGAGTGAGAGTGCACGAGGTTTCCTTTGCGCCTGCCACGCAAAGCGACCACCATGAGCGAAAATGCACACGGCACCACAACGAGAGCGCAGTCGTGACAAGCACTCGCCGCCGCCGCCACCCAGATTCGCGAGCCTGCAGTCGAAATGCACGTCGACGATTTTGAGAGGCATGAATGTAATTACTGCAAATAGCAGCGAATTAGCCGCGCACGCCCGCGCGCCCCAGCGATCTAAGCACACCGTAAGAACCCCTAAGTGTGTCCACACTGTTTGGGGAATACTCGCTTGTGCAGTACACTTGAGATTTTTCTCTCTTGCACACTTATGGCTTGAAGACTCAGGATGGTCCAGGATGCAGAAAAGAACCTAGAACAGGGCGAGTTACGTACCCGCGCCAGTGGAGATGGACTACGCACCGTCGGAACCAGGTGAGCCCCACCCCCAAGATGCAGGTGAGTGTAGGATATTATATTATATTATATATTTGCTTGTTAGTGCTTGAGTGTAGCGCTGAAGGCCCCACCCCCCACCCCCAGGATGCAAATAGTATAAGATGGTTTGTTCGTTAGTGCTGCAGTGTAGTGCTGAAGGCCCCACAGCGCACGGCCCAGGAAGCAGGTGAGTGTAAGATGTTTTGTGTGTTGTTGCATTGAGTGTGGTGCTGTAAACTTGTTAGTGATTGACCGCCCAGAATGCAGTTCATGAGTGTGCGTGTTAGTACTGCAGTGTACTGTTCTAGTAGGCCCCACCCCTTCAAGTGCACAAATGAGTGAAATCTTGGCTGCGCAAGTGAGTGTCCGGCCAGATGGAATGATACCCTGGGATCTTTGGGACCCAAAGAGCAGCAAAGCAAATGGAGGACGGCTGTTCTGATGTCGACATCTTCCATGTGTTCATCAAGAAATACCCGGTCTCAAAAGAGAAGTTTGGCAAACCCACCAAAGAGTTACGTGCGCACCATCACTGCTGGCTGCATGCCCGCCATCCTCCGGGACGGCATGCTTATGCGCGATGCTGACAAGCGGCGCAACAAACGGTGGCATCCATGGAGGCCCATGGCCCGTGGCATTGGGAACATTGACAACGGGGTCAAGATGCAAGGCCTCGCTGGGGAAACCATGGTAGTTGTGGTATGTTGTGGCTGTGTCCGGTGCAGGTGGCTCAGCAGCTGGCCTCCGTCGTCCGTTCTGTGACCGAAGCATGTCATACCATGTGGGACTTCCACGAGGACGACGTACTGATCGATCAGCTGGCATCCCCGGATCCTCATCTCACAGTTCTGGATGTTTTTATGAAGCCTTCCGAGTTCCTTGGCACAAACCTTGATTGAGTCAGAGTTCCTTCAACCAACTCCTTCCACTTACATCATTTCACTTCTCAGGCATTCGGGATGTCTATATACTTTACCTTTAAATCTTCGTGAAGGAGGCCCCGCCCGATTGTAGCTTGGCGGCGGCGGCGGAGGTTTGATTACGGAAAGCTGTATCTCTGTCATGTATGGGCATCATTGAATATGGGGATGCACGCCCATGAATGCCCAGGGATCCAACAAGGCCTTGCAACAAATCTCGCATCAACCCCTAAAAACATCTACCTCAAGGTGGTTGCCTGTTTGAGGACGAAACATGTTGCAACCCATGCAGTGGCTACGCAGCTGCGCCAGGAGAAGCAGCAAAGAAAACTGCACCGGGACGAGAAAATAACGCAAAGAAAACTGCACCTGGACGAAGAAAAACAACAATAAAAACTGCACCTGGACCTGGACAAACAACTGAAAAAAACTAAGTCGTTTTCAGGACAGAGCTCTGCGCGCAAGCTAGACTGTCGCACAGCAAGGTTATTTGTATGAGCTGCAATCTGGCGCGAATTTCCACAGGGAGCACAAATGTGCCACAGGGCGGAAAGGGACAAGTTCTGATTCTTTCAAAGACCCACTAGATCCTGGACATATGGATTTTTCCAAAAAGGAGATAAGAATGCCCCCGCTTTCAAAAGGATGCCAGAGGGAAGGGACATTGACTCTCACTCTTGGCATTGCGAACCTCGAGCATCCTCGAGCGCCGCACCGATGGAGATAGCCCAATTATCCCTAACAAATTACATTCACGAGTTTGGGTTAGGACAGCTCGCTGTGTGTACATGCAATGTTGCGGACGAGTCGCATACCTGTTTCAACTGTTCCAACTACTGTTCACGAAACCGGTCCTGCCTGGAACATATTGATGCTTTTAATATTGTATTGTTCTTGATGAGGGTATTGTATTGTTCTATGTCCCACTTCTACTTCCATCAGCCCTTAGATTCCGCTTCCATAGTATCATCAGCTTCATCAGTCTTCAACACGCCTTTTGCGAACCGAGGATTTCAAGGATCCTCTGGAGGACTTGGAGGAAGAGGCCATGATTCGACTCTTAGATGTGCCGGAAGAGCATGAGGCGAGGTATTTGCGGGAGGGATTTTTGGGAGTGAAGGTAGGTTGAATAGGTTGAATGCCGTACATGTCCACCAAATAGCCAAAAAAATGAAAGATTCCCCTGGACCCTGTGCGCAACTTCCATAATTTGGGGGCACACCTAAAAAAATTGCAAGCCAGGCTCATCCAAATTATGTGGACATTTCTGATAGTTGGACATTGTTTTTTTGTTTCTTAAATTAAGACGATGCACTCTATAGACTCATATAGACTCTATCATAACTCAATTCAGATTTTATAGAAACATACAGAAGCAGTAATTGTCTATGTAGATTGTTGCCAAATTGTATTTGCCAAATTATCAGGACACCCATTTTATAGAAGGAGTGCGTGGCGAGGAAGGTTCAGGACCTATTGGGTGAGGGTTTAGGACACACATTTTATAGAGGCATTTGGCATTTGGCATTGAGTGGCAGGGCCAGCAATTTGGCAATTTCGCAGGGCCAGTAATCGTGCCGCGTTGTCGTCTTCTTTTTCGTTTCCACGAGCAGCCACTATAAAACCACAAACCAACCGACATGTTTTATATGTTTATGGATGTTTATGGCACTTTGCTGATTCAAAGTTTGCACTCGGGAACCCTCCCTGATTTTGGCTCGATGTTTGCACGTTTTGGTGTTGGAGGGGGCCAACTTTATAGTGGGAACACCTTATAGCTCGGTTTTTCAATTTTATAGAGATAGATTTTCTATGTGCGTTGCTCGTTTGTTTGATTTTATGGAGTGGCAATTTTCTCAACGAGCTCAAAATGACTTTTTATAGTGGGGGTGCACGAGCTGCACCCCAACCTCATACCGGGATTTACCAAGAAATAGACTCGCACGCGTTTCGTCAGACGCAGAAAGCCTGAAGTTGACACTGGTCCTCTAACCATTTCTTGGACCGACACCGGTGATGACACCACATCGTCGATGCCGGTCGAGCGCCGGAAGTTTCTGTGACCGGTCGACGTCGGCAGGTGGCACATCTTCAGGAGATTCCCGAGGACGAGTGGACCCGGCGGGTGGGTTAAACATATGTAAACATCTATGTTAAAAGAACAAACATATCAAGTAGTAACAATTAATAACAATAAGAACAAACATAATTCATACGACTAAAATTAATTTCAGTGTGATGTGATATCGTGATAAGGGGTGGACATGACCCAGAGCCAGATGATGCCAGATCGGATTCACACGAGGCACAACCGAAAAACCCACCGGATTACCTAGAACTACATGCAGGCCAATGGAATAGCTCCCAAGCTCAGGTTTGGTGGTACTTCGAGTCACAAGAAGGTAAGTCCCTCTCTTTGAGGTACTTTGGATAAAATCTTGGTGTCCCCACCATATTCCAAGGGTTTGCATATGATTTCTTCATGGGTCTCTCCGCCCAGGAGCTCATCGTCGTTCATCAGAGCGACTTCCCCAAGTTGCACCCTGGCTGCGTTGGGCGCCGTTGGGCGCTCGCAAGGGTGGAGGAGTTTTCAGGTGGTTGGGTGGTGGCACCGGCCGTGACAGGGAGTGGTGCCATGAGATGCCATGAGTGCGTGTCGTGTGTGCCTTTTTTTCGGGTGTTATTTTTTGCTTTCTGTGGCTTTAACACATCAGTCAAATGTGTTTCGATGTAGCAGTGCCGGGTGTTTTCACTGCAGAAGCACGTTGGGTCAAAGGGTCTCCCCCGGACAGTGGAGTTCTTTTTGATTTTTGCCTTTGTTCTTCCTCTTACTTGCAAGGTACCATTCAAGGTTTCAGGAGCAGCCGAGATGGCGAAGCAATCAACAAATCGAGTGCCCCAGTACTGTTGTCAGATGTTTTCGGTGTTTTCCCTGTTTAAGGGCCCAAGGGTCCCTTTCCAACGACAACTTTCCAGATGTACACCCCAGCAACCTCACTGCCCATCGGCCAAGGGTGGAGCAGATCCGGGCCTTCCTCGACGGCATCCAGGCATTTTCGACTCGACCGATTTTCCGGGCGATGGTGCAGCAAATTCCATATCTAAAGGCGGAGAACGCCAGCATTTGGGTCTAAAGCCTTGTTACGCGAAACCGAAGTGGACGGTGCCTGTTCGATCCTCGCAAACTGGTCATGGAGGTCTCTAAAGACCAATGGATTTAGAGAGGTCCATGTCGCTCTTTGTGCAGAAGTGTCATCCCTCAAACCTCATGGCGAAGCCCCCCTAATGGGTGTTCATCCTGCTTTGTTCTCTTTTCGGGAGTTTCTCAATCCATTTGAGACACGCCCGTTCCAGTTGAGTTGCCCCTTCTGCTTCCAACACCTCACGGTTTCGCCAAACGATAAAAAACTACTGCAACCGCGCATGAATGTTTGGAGTTTATATAGCACCAGCTTTGGAGTTGTGTTGGTGGATTGCACTTTGTACCAGCTTTGTGAGTCACCAGCTGGGTTTGGAAGAATATGGCAGCAAAAAATTACTCAGCTTGGATGCCTGGCTAACATTGTGACCAATCTTCATACTGGTTCATACACTTGGTAGAACGATATAGGCGTTGTGTGTCCATCGTGAAGCCAATTCGGTATGCAATGATGGTCACCTCAAGACCTTTGTGATGCGGACAAATGGACCAAGTCGATCAGGTGCGATCTGTAGGCTCCAAGGTCGTAGAGAATTTAAGCTGGTTGTATCTTTCTTGAAGCCTTGCCTAGGAGCCGGCAGAGGATGCAGAAGAGAAGAGTGAGAGTGGCTCCAGGCCACAACAGCTAGGTTCATGAGAAAACAAGGCCGAGTTAGAGAGGGTGGCGCTGATGATGAGCTTGATGGTGCTAATTCATTTTAACTTTACCTTCCCTGCAACCGACATGGTGACGTGGATGGCGGTGGCCCCTTCTCTTCGGTCTTTGGATTTCGTGGTCGCTCGAAATCGAGGCCCGGGACAGTCCACGCAACCATGAGGACGTTGGAGGGAGGTGAAAAAAACACTATACCAGGACCCTCCAAGGGGTGCCCTGTCTGGAAGCCTATAGGTCCAGCCAGGACACCCCTTGGAGGATCCTGGTGTGCCAAGCTTCCCTTTTTCGGCCACATTGAAGCTGGAGCCCCGGCGAATGACTGGACGTCGGCGAATGACTAAGCAGAGGTCTGGCCGCGGAGATGGGCCAAAGACCACTCGACCCGAAGAATGACCTGCAGGTTTACGGTACGGTACGTAAGTTTGGTTTGTTTGTTTGTACCAGTGGGTTTGAATGATTCCCAGGTTATGTCGGTTATGTGAACCATGCACAGTCAGGACATGTCAGGTGGCGCGACTCCCGGCAAAGACAGACTAGGTCCCAATGATTGTTTAAGCTATATATGTTTAAGCTGTCCAATTTTGTCGTTCGCTCACCAGGCTGCCGAAACTTGAGACCATCTTGCCAGGTGACAGATTGGAGTTTGGCGATCCCACTTCCAAGAGCACATCTGCAGGTTTTATTCTATATCATCGTAGATTGAGCAGATTAGATGGCACAAAAAAAACAAGTTCGCTGCTCAAACGGATGAACCCCCATCTTTTCAAAACCCATTGGAGTGCCAGTGCCATCGAACCTCTTTTACATTTGCTCTTGGGGGGACTGGTTCAAACGATGTCTGTGCCGTGGCTGTTTGAGGCTCCGCTAGAAAGTTGTGTGGCCAATGGTGCCGGAACCATCCAGAGGGAAGGCGTTTGGCGTTTCTGGAACATTTGTTGAAGCAACTCAAGTAACAGCCTGTCAGATTACTACAGATGATGCTTTGAGGGAGTCCTTTCTTCAAAAAAGGACACATCGACTGGGATGAGCCGCTTCTGAAACCGAGTCAAGAGAAAAAACATGAAAAGGGAACACATGTGCCATGGGGCAAGTCGATATGATTTTTTGTGGTGTATCCCGTTGGCCAGTAGCAACCGTTTGAGGTTTTATCCTGCTAAGTAGCGACTAGAACCCCCTTATTCACTTGCTCCAACCATATGAAGCGCCAACTGACTTATCAACATCCGATTTGGTTCGAAAAAAAGCCCGACGGGTCATCCAAGATGAAATCGAGAGACTATCCCAGAGCATCCATCCATGGGACTGGAATAGTTACTTTCAGTGGGGTTTGGGTCATACATGGGGTAAATGATGGTAAATGTATGTCACTATTCTGATCAAGTATGGTTTCGGTAATATCCATTGTTGGCCAGAGACCTCACAAGCAACTTCATGTGGAGTGCGGGAAGGGAGTTGCCTCGGAGTTGACGCGAATAAAAAAACAACTTGATCTCAAAGTGAGGGAATTTCTTGTGAACCTTTTCAATCACACCCCTGCATATTCGCTGCCACAACTAAAAGCAGAACGAACTGACCTGGGGCCTCGATCCCCACCTTTAGGGACCCCACTTCCACAACAACATCATCCACTCCTATTTCGCTCCATCTGAGCATGGCCACGGTCAAGCCATTACCATGCGCGCTTTGCCGGCGCGCACGACTTCGGTGGCAGATCCAGGCACAGTTCAGAGCGTGCTGCATGGGCAGGAAACATTGCAAAGACCGTGTTGTTTGCATTTGATTTATAGACCTGGATGTTCGTTGGTTTGAAACATCAAAGGAGACACCCGTTGACCACCTGAATGATGAACGTGAACTCCGTGTGAACCAACACCATTTTGGACATTGTCGACTTGCATGTTCTAGGTCATGTAAAGTACTGTACCCAGCAATATAGAAGCATTTCATGAACTGTGTGCAAGTCTAGAATATAAGAGAAGGGTTTTAAAGATTAGAACGCATAGTAGTTAATGCCCACTTTTGTCACGTCCCTGAGCATCCAACCACTGTCGAACCGGCTTGGATCTGCGACAGCTAGAGGTGGCATTGGTGCTGCTAGCAGCACAGAAAGGCCTTGGCTTGACTATATGTTTTTTTTCAGGGCCGGATTGATGGCATATATTCTTGTTATGTTGTGTTAAACACCTGATGTAAATATTTGGGCTATTTGCTGGATCTGCAAAATGCACGGATGTTCTCATCCAAACAAATGTCTGTTCAGCTGCCACAACCATCATATCTCAATGTGTGGGCCGTGTGGGCCGGTATATTGACCTCCAAACTCCGCGCGTGACATCGGTGACGACTATTGGTTGATGACATCAATCCCAGTCGGTGATGACAATTGCTTTTCAGACACGACATGAGACACGAAAAACGCTGCGATTCGGACTCCCAGCGATTCGGACACCGGCAGCGAGTTGGGGGTAGCGAAGCCAGTTCGAAGGGGAGCGACCGTGGGAGTCCTCCAAGCCAGTTTAGCCAGTTTTGGGAATCATTTCTTGGGCCCAAGATGGAGGGAACATGAATCAGTACAGCTCATATCTGGCTTCACACTGCAAGCTGTTGGATGCATTGTGGCCTGAGCCAATATATGCATATATATGCCATGCGTGCTCACATCAATCCACATCGCACACGATGTCGATGTTAGATTCAGAGGGATAGAACATGCTGCCCCCGAGCTGCAACCCCACGATGTCCATGTTTTAATTGTAGGTCGACATGATGCACCCCACGTCGCCAACTTCACCGACCAACACGCTCCTTTTCGCCAGCACGACTTGGGTCCCGCAGGCACTGTGGGTTGGTGTGGAGTCCACAGAAGGCTGAAAGGGAGGATGGCTGGGTCGCACTGGAGATGGGTCAAGGCTCAATGGTTGGGTGGTGGTTTCAGATTTATTCTCAACCTTTACTTGGGATGACTCAACCCACTGACCCATATTTTGGTGCTGTCCCATTACCAGTCACGGTCGGTAAAGAAATATCACTATTCTAGCAAAAGGCTAAGACTGAAAGCGGAAAGAACATCCACTGTTACGGGAAATGGGATGATATATATATATATATACCCAACTCATATTCTTCAAGTGCCACCCAGGTGTTCACTCGTGATGGGAGAACACCCACCAGGCACAGGCATGCCAGGCATGCCCAGGCAATCAATATAGCGTATGTCAGACTCATTGGATATTCCGTTCCATGTTTAGGGTACACACTCCGTGAAATCATGGAAGTGGAGTTCACCACTTGTTTCTGTTTGGTATGCGGAAAATGCACCTTCCAGCCTTGCCATGCAGTTCCATGATTGTTTCCGGGAACGTATGTGGGTTGGAACATGAACCGCAGACACCAGGGAGAGGTGCCCGATGTCCGCCGATATCAGCACAGAGGTCCCAGGTCGTGATTGGTGGAACGTGCTTGGTGTGGAATGCCTCTGAGGCAGTCCAGCAGTGGGACCCTTAAGATGCCCTCATTTGGAGATGGAGCAACATGTGATGCCCTCGAAGCAAGCTTCGACTTGGCGGCAGTCCAGTTCCTGGAACATGGATTTTCTGTTTGGAACAACGGAAACTTCCCAATGGATTCATTGGATTCATTGGATTCTCTTTTTGGATTCATTGGATTCATTGGATTCTCTTTTTGGATTCATTGGATTCTCTTTTTGAACGAGTCAATCATTTTAGGCACCTTCTTCTCATTTCCAAACGACGACTGCTAGACAAAAAAGACAACTCTTGCTTAGGCTTAGTCTCACATGATTGGCTGATTTTGCCACATACCAAATTGTATTTTGGAGGCCATATTCAGCAAAACCACACCATTTCCGCAGTGCATTCTGGTCACAACATGAACTATTGTTGTGAAAGTGGGGTCCTTGGATTAAACCCACGCATGACGCTCTTCAGCAGCTTCTGACCAGGGAAGAGGTAGGAGCTTCATGAAAACCCAGGCACAAGTAATGAACAACAAGCCTCACTCGAAATGAAGCTCGATAGGAGAGAGTGAGTATGGAAGAAAATCCATCTGTGCTCCACTTGAAGATGTCGGAACATCGTCCAGTCCATCTGGTGTCGGAATCCCGCCCAGTCGATGTTTGGATCCAAGTGCTCTTTCTTCTGAGATTCTCACTTTTGGGGGGAATCTGAAGTAATTATATAGTTACCTGAAATCTGTACAATTGCAAGTTATAAAGTCCATGATCGAGATCCTTTATCGCATCTTCCAGCGACCCAAACATACAGAGCATAATCTCAGAATCTCCTCTAAAGATGGACACGAAAAAACCTTAAAAACATCAGGGCCTAGCTACGGCTCTAATTATTTAGCATGCATTAGCTATATAACCCCTAAAACGACGACCACATGCACCGACCCTATACTTTCATCCCAACTTTCATCGCTTGAACCGCGCTCCATGGAGCCTCACTGGTGGCGGTACCTGATCCTCCCGACCCTGCTCGCGGTCGCGCGACCCTGCCGCCGTCACTGGGGCGGAAAACGACCGGGACCGGATGTTTGGGAGGGGGATCCCGCCGGCCATGGATGTCCTTTTACGGATGTGGTGCGTTGATTTGACGGAAACAGGCCATGCGAGCCTGGGATATTTGCAGATTTGAAGCGATTTCGCTGAATCAGTTGACTAGTGACTAGTGTTAAGAAAGGTGCAGTGAAGATGGTTCAGCTGGTGGTCACGTGTTTGGATTGTATATAAGTGTTTTTCTTTTCGTGGTCGGCAATCTACAGGAGTTCTTGAAGTGTTTGTCCTTCTTAGTCTTGTCACGTGCCTGGTGGATGGAACATGTTTGCCAATGATTATGGTCTTCATGATGTGCCGGTTTTCTTTTGTTGGCAGCTCCTGCATTAATTATGCAATCTGACCCTACCCTGCTATTGCACCCACAACTTGTAGGTACAAACTTTTTTGTGCGTCAGCAGTGGTCTTTGGCATGGTTGCGCGATAGCACAGGGCAAGTATATACAATATATTGTAATAGTTTTATAATGATAATAGTTCATGATGCAATAGGATTGTCATCGAAGCTTCATAGAATTGAAGCAACCTGCTGGAATGAATGAATGTAACATTTTGTGTTAAAGCCTTTCAGTAAGCCATCCTACAACAAGAGAAACTGAACGATGGGCTCATGAGATTTCATCTCTTTGTGTCGATACGGTCAAGCCATGGTCTCAAGTGGTTGTAGCGGGTTAAAGTTGATTGTCATCCACTCTGGGGCCTCCACCTCTAATGTTTGACCCTTCTGTACATCAGCATGATTTGACCACATGTGTTCTCAAACCATAAAGCTTTTGTTCATCAAGCGACGTTTGGCCATGGTTAACAAAGTGAAACCTATGGTGTCGTCCACAGCCCACTGATAGAACATTTTGAATGTTAGACTAAAACCTGTACCATTTTTGTGTGTTTTTGTTGGTATGTACTTCTGAACCATCCACTTGAAATAATGGCATTGGCTGGTTTGCAAACCACTAGACCAATCCTATGTAGAGCGACCACTCCGTTTTGTTTTCTTTTTTCTTTTCCAGTGACCGAGAACAGGCGAAGATGTTCACTACGACTTCACGGAATGCCACCAGGGCCCCGCCCTCGACGGTGGCCCAGTGAGGGAAGCCTTTGCCTATGTGGACCGCGAGTCCTGCAACCTCCGGGACAACCACTCGGTGCCTGGGCGGCCCATAGGTACCACCCTTCACATGCCACCTCCTTGAAAAAACCATCTCTGACCCCATACTAACATAAACTAACATGAGTCACCATGTTCAGAGACTATCTGGGATCCAAATATGTTCGACCAGGGATGCAGCTAGTGGATGCAGATGGTGTTCAGCCTTTCTGTTTTGGGATGGGATCCAACCCGCGGCTTCTTGTTACTAGTAGCTTCAAAGACCTACTACAGTAGTAGCGTCCTTGCTCCTAGTAGCGTTAAAGACATACTAGTAGCTTTATTGGTAGTAGCTTCAAGTTTGATCTTTTTTGGTTGGCACGTCATGAGGTGCGTTTGCCGCCGCCGCTGTTGGATTTGCCCTGCGAGCAGCCCTGCGGTGCCAACCGCTTTTTGCAGCTCAAGGAGACAACACGACGCCGGATGGTTCGCAGTTCGCGCGACCAAATGTTGACGGTTGTCGTGGTGAATGGGGTCATGGGAGTGTGACTGCTGACAACATAGGGACTGCCTGCCCCACGAGTAGATGGGTAGAGTGGTTGAAAGGAGTAGATGGCACTGGCACCCCAAGATGTCTTTAATATGGGGATCCATATGGATCCATATAAACCGTTGAACTTAGGGATTGTACTCCAAGGTGGGTGGTGGAAACTTGTGGTGTTTGAGAGGGAAGATAGCCAACCAACCAGCAACGGTTTTTGTGATGTCTATTGATGTATACAATCCGAGGCACAGGAAAATAGGCATCGAGGCGACCCCTTGAGACCGAAAAAAGATGCGACGCAGGTCGTTCTTCGCTTCCAAGTGAATGATGTCTATCGTGAAATGTGTCTATCAGTCACTGGAGTGAGTCAGTGCCGTCAGTGCCAACCTAGGTGCATTTCATGTTTTAGCCTCCATGCTAACACACACACACACACACACACACACACGTGGGATAGCGGGAAGTAGCATGATGCTCCCATGCTCGGTTTCCACTGCGACGTGATTCATCGGTTTTGTTTGGAAAAGACCCCACGCACTGGAAACTCTCCCTGGATCGTGGAGGTTTAAAACAACCGGTTTGTAGATGAAACATGTCTTCCAAGGGGCCATGTTCCACTTCCATGTTGGTTCCACGAACTGTAACGGGTCGTTCGTCCTTTGGGAAAGGAAGAGCATGCACGTTCACAGTGGCACCTTGCGCGTGCAGGAAGATCATCAGGCTTCACGCTTGAAGGTGCCTGGCGGGCCTGTTGAACGGTGGAAACATGTGGAAACCATAGACCTGAAATAGGATTTGCCAGGGGGTTACAGTCTTAATATGTCTTAAATTATGTCTTAATATGGTCCACCGTAAGAATCCTTGGGCAGGGGTCCGGGCCCTCCAAACCCTATGTGTTGGTTTCGGGCCCGGATTGGGCATATGATCAACAGAGTGCCTCAAGTCCAGCCACGAGCACTGTCCAGCCCACCAGTGCCAGTCCGCCCGTCTCGTTTCACTTCGTTCGGTCTCCGTTGGGTCTTCGTTCGACCCATGAGACTCCTCCAAGCGAACCCTTCGTGATTTGATATGGAGTGCCCCACAGGGGCCCAACTCTTGGGTGTGTATTAGGTAGAGGTAGACCTCCCAGGCCACCAACCCCTGGAAGGTTCGGCAGAGTTAGACCAGTCTACCGGTCTAGTACCTCCCCTCAAATACACACCCCCGTAGTCCGATCGCGCAGAATTTCAGGCGGTGACGAGGAGCCGGAACGGATCGCGATCGTTCCACTCGCCAAGGTGAATTGCATCCCATGTCCTCGTGGTCGCTTCTCCTTAGGGGGCGGCCTTTATGTGGACGGCTCCACCAGCGATTGGTCCAGGCCTCCACCGCGGTGTGAGACGTCACGCGTGGCGTTTCGCGTTGGGTTTTGTGTGAGACGTCCGGCATCGGAGGTGTGAGACGTCCGTTTGTTTATAGGGCATCCAAAAATTCACCAAGCTGATGCATGGTAGCACCTCAACTGACAATTGACAGCTGATCAATCTGATTTGACAGCTACTTGGCTTACAACAAAATCAACTCAAGCCCTGGGAGGAGTTTGGTGATGCTTTCATTTGTCAAATCCGGACCGGATGCCGCTATAGTCACAGGCAGAGCCTTTAGCACGTGAAAAACAAACAAATTCAATAACAGGAACAAAGAAGAACATCCGGACCACAATCATGTCTCCAAATGTGTGAACACAGTGTAGCCTACATCAAGAGACATGATGCACTCATTTGGAGACCGTTAGAGACCTCATCAATGACTTAAGAGAGTGTCAAACGTCCACGTGGGGATGCCAGTAATGTTCAACAGTTCGTGGGTCCGGCGTCGCAGGTTCCCTTAGAGGAAGGTAAGACTAGTGGTAACAAGGGCATCACTACTAGTAGCTATAGAAGCGAGTTCAGCTAGGTGCTCAACACATTTGAAGGCCATGGATCTATATACACTCTGGATCTAGCGTTTGTCGTAGGTTTGGAAGATCAAGCTGCCAGCTAGGTCTACCAAGAAACCCAAATGGATGTTTTTTGATGTTTTTTGTGTTCAAACAAGTTCGCCCAAAAACAATTTGTCCAGACGGCGATATTCGTGTGGTCGACAAATACTGTCAAACGTGGGTTTGCCACATAGGCAGCCGAATTGGATTTGAATGGTTTTGAGCGTATTTTGTTCAATAATCAAATTAAACACAAGTTCAATATGTTTCAAAATGTCTTAACCACATAGAATACGAGGTAGATACACTTTTGGTTTCATTTGGATACGAATTCGACTGAATTAATTTTGTACATTGATTTGCCCATACAGTTATTTATGGCCATTTACATGTCAGATACAGCGGTATTTGTCCAAACTGGTCTGACAAGGACGAGTGCATTGCCTGATTCGGGCCAGCACACAGCCATGAGATCCAAATTCGACAGTTTGTCCTCAAGGGCAAATCCGCGTCTTCATTCAGCATGATGTGTATAATTAATATGATTGTATCATATATGCGGTGTTTCATCCAAATACAGCCTTCGGACCAAAAAAGGGTGTGCGGTCCTGCCCTTTCCAGGGGTTCTCTTGCGCCGACCTACATGTTTGACATGCCAGTACCACACTGAGATACATCCATGATGTATTCATCGTTTTATTCATCATTTGGTGATTCTCCCTCCGACTGCCTCTCGCAACCAGGCCTTGGCCTGCCGGGCTGACGACCAGCTGCTTGTACCGCTCGTCGGATGCTCGTTGGGTCTTGGGCGGCTCGGCGCGCTTGACGTGTGCGCCTTGGGTGGAGCAAGACAGCAAGTGGTGGAGCCGAGAGTGAGCGGGAGTGGCCGGCACCTGCAAAGGATGTCAACATATGTCCAACATGATATCAAGTAAGATATTGATTTGATCATTTGAGGAGAGAGTTTTTGAATCTCAGGGACAAACAAACTCCATCAAACTCCATCCTATCGGTTGTGAAGATGACCTTCCGAAATGGATTTCTTTCAAAACGCGTTCGAGTAAAAACAACTAAACCTCTCCATCATCATGTTCAGCCACTTCATCCTCCGTTCGCTGCAGCTTTCGCTCGCTCCGCCGAGCGAAGCGACTTAACACCGCCGTCCCTGTCGGCCGCAGAACGCGGTCCGACGCGCCGTGGTGGTTTACAACCCACCCTGCGCTGTCGTCGTGGCCGTGGCCGCTGGCGTAGACGGGCCGTTCGCTTGGCCGTTTTGCAGGTGCTCCACGTGGGCAGCTTGCGATTGGAGACTCGTGCAGGGACCTGGAACCAGAATCTCCCAGACCAACTCCTCGAGGCCCGAGATCCGGGACGAGCGGTGTCGGAGCGGTCGGACCGGCTGCGTTTTCTTGGTTTTTCGTTTGTGGAATCGTTTTGGAATCGTTTTTGAGACAAGGGCCTACCTAGAAAGGCCTAAAGAACAGTACCGTTAATCAATAAAGAATGAGGTAGCACATGATATCAGATATCACAGTGTATCACTACTTTGAGTCTCCAATGACCCATTTACTGTAAATTTGCCTTTCCAAGAAAAAGATGTTTCTGAAAGAAAACACATGTTTTTGCATATTTCACAAAATTGATGTTTATCTTTTTGCTTGTGCCCTGTCAGATCCTCCTGTCTTTAAGCATCCGCACTGGACGCGCTCTGTAATGTTGGATGTTGATTAGTAAACCGGTCTTCAATAATGCTAAATTGGTCCAAAATTATTCCAGACCCCATGTTTGAAAAAGTGGGCCTCAATAATGCTAAATTTTGGGGGGACCCTATGTTTTTTTAATATTGGACACTTAATAAAGGTGTGAATTCCTTCTGAACCCTGTCCACCTGCACTCCCCCCTCCCTTCCCAGGGGATGGAGATTTTTTCCGGATTTTGTTTTCGATGTTTTTCCGGTATGTTTTTCACATTTTTTCCCTACTGTTTTTGCTTTTGCTTTTTGCTTTGGCTTCTGCTGGGAGTGCAAGGGCAGGGGACGAAGCGCCAAAGCCAGCGTGATGGAGAGAAAGGGAGGGAAACTTTTTGCTTTGGCTTCTGCTGGGAGTGCTTTCCAAGCACTAGGAGCAGCAGAAAGGGACAGAAAGGGAGGGAACAGAAAAGGTATCCCACTCACTATACGGACTTCTTTGCGGTTGTCTTTGGGCTTCACTGGTTTCGGGTTTCTTTGCCACATCCTGCTCTAAATTTTACCCTCCAGTGGCTCACCAAAGGGTGAGCCAACTTGGGAGGGCAACATCCTTCTCTAAATTTTACCCCTGCATGGCCCACAAAAGGGTGAGTCAAGTTGAGATGGCAACATCCTTCTCTAAATCTTTACCCCTGCATGGCCCACAAAAGGGTGAGTCAAGTTGAGATGGCAACATCCTTCTCTAAATTTTACCCCTGCATGGCCCACAAAAGGGTGAGTCAACTTGGAATGGCCACTTCCTTCTCTAAATGTTACCCTCAAGTGGCTCACCAAAGGGTGAGTCAACTTGGGAGGGCAACATCCTTCTCTAAATTTTACCCCTGCATGGCCCACAAAAGGGTGAGTCAAGTTGAGATGGCAACATCCTTCTCTAAATTTTACCCCTGCATGGCCCACAAAAGGGTGAGTCAACTTGGAATGGCCACTTCCTTCTCTAAATTTTACCCTCAAGTGGCTCACCAAAGGGTGAGTCAACTTGGGAGGGCAACATCCTTCTCTAAATTTTCCCCTGCATGGCCCACAAAAGGGTGAGTCAAGTTGAGATGGCAACATCCTTCTCTAAATTTTTACCCCTGCATGGCCCACAAAAGGGTGAGTCAAGTTGAGATGGCAACATCCTTCTCTGAATTTTACCCCTGCATGGCCCACAGAATGGCCACTTCCTTCTGCAAATTTTACCCCTGCATGGCCCACAAAAGGGTGAGTCAAAAGCGGCGAGCTTCCCACTCCTACGCTGGCCACTTGCAGCAGCACAGGGCCTTGACTGCAACCAGCGTAGGAGTGGGAAGCTCGCCGCTTGCAGCAACACACCCTCGTTAGACCCTGGCCACTGCAAGCAGCACAGCTGTGGAAGCTGGCCACTTGCAGCAGCACAGGCCCTAATTGCAAAAGCAGAATGCAAAAGCCGAAGCAGAAGCAAAAGGCAAATGCAGACGCAAAAGCAGATGCAAAAGCAGATGCAGAAGCAAAAGCAAAAAGCAACAGCAAAGGGCAAAAGCAAAAGCAGAAGCAAAAGTAGAAGCAAAAAGCAATAGCAGAAATAGCAGAAGCAGCAAAAAGCAAATGTAGAAGGAAAAGCAAAAGCAAATGCAGAAGCAAAAAGCAAAAGCAGCAGCAGAAGCAAAGGGCAGAAGCAGAAGCAAAAAGCAAAAGCAGTAGGGAAAAAAATCAAAAAAATCCAGAAAACAATTGAAAAAAATCCAGAAAAATAGGGGTTCCTTCCCAGGCAAGCAGATAAGAAAAGTGTTTTCCACGGGAAAAATAGATCTGCTCATGAGATCTTCCTTTACATAGCTCCTGAGGCCAATGATTATGATTCATTAGCTGATATAGGTTTCGCTAGGTTTCTTCAAAACTGACCGCTTTCCACAACCACCAAGTCCTAATTGAATCCTTCATACAACATTGCTCCTCAACAAATTTTCAAGGTAGTAGACCAGGAAGGCACCTGATCATCAATAATAGATTTGTTTTGGGGTTCTCAATTGTGAAAAGTTTTTTCCACTGGAAAAATAGATCTGCTCTACTACTGCTGCTGCTGCTACTGCTACTGCTACAACTACAACTACAACTACTACAAAGAGAGAAAGGAAAATGAATACTACAATCAATTACCCTAGGAACCCAGATTTGTTTTAGTGGTAGTTTATTGTAGATGGTCTCCCATTTGTTTGAGGGAGGGGGGGGAGGTGGGGGCCCCTTTACTAATCAGGATCCAACATTACCTTCTTTGAGTCCTCATCTCTGAAAAAGCCTTTTTCCAGCAAAAAACACACAACTCTTAGACCATGCCAACAAAAACCACCAAAAGGTCAAGATGGAGACTCAAAGGAATATAGTTGGTAGACTACTGGGACCTGCGTTGGGATCTGGGACTGCCGCTTCCACTCCGCGGCACCGAAGACTCCGCTCCGTCCGCAGGCGCCGTTGCAGTTGGTCGATACCTCCGCGTGCGCCGCTTACCGGCACGGCGCAGAGCGGTCGGACCGGGTCGTGTTGAGATAAGGGAAGGGAACATAAGGATGAAGGAAAGTGTGTCGCACAGCAGGTGATTGGCCAATTCCTTCAGTTCTTTGGCAGGGGTCCCGGTATACTATAGCTGTTTGTTGGGGGGATATCCTAAAAGCATTGGGGCTTTTGGGAATTGGACTTCCTTCATTGGACGTAGGACCGACCGGGAAAGGTCATTGCATGCCACGGGTGGGGCGCGCAGGTCGTCGTCACACCGGGGCTGACTCCGAAGTCCCAGCAACGACTGTCAAGTTTGGATAAGTTTGGATGTTTCCAGTTCCCGGAAGGTTTTTCTTTCCCGGACTGGCTTCGTTTTCAACGTCGACTTGTGTTTGTTCCCGGAAGACGGTGGTTTTCGGGGTTCCGTCCGCCCGGTGTTTTTCGTAGCTGAAATGCCTGGTGCTTTGCCACGCTCCCATTATCCCAGAAGGTGTATTGTTTTCGAGTTGTGGTTGACAAACAATGGCTTCACGCAGGCTGGCTCGCTGGAAGAAAGTGAGCACCGGGGAAAAGAGTGAAGGGCTTTAATAGCATGTTTAATATCTTTTCCCTTACGGCGCAGCCGAGCTTAACACAGCTGCACGCACAGATCGATGAACAGAAACGCAGCTGAAATGTGAGGCGCGATGACATAAGCTCTATTTGTTCGCAGCACGAAGCCAAGAAGCTTCCACCCAAGCCGGAAGACGGGAATGCCCCCTTCTTCCCGGGCCCATCTTCTACTGATCTCTCGACCCGCTTCGGTCGGGAGGTGCCGCAGGGCGGGACAACCCCAGCCACTAACTTGTTCGGCTACGGCAGCACACGCGGAGCCTGGCGGCCAGGTGTCTTGGGAGGGACAACACCGCCTGTTTCCTGCAGCTGCAGTGCAATTTCCTCCTGACAGTGCAGAGTGGCATGAAGAACAGATGGGTTGCGCCTGGCATGCCTGGGCACGCGTGAATCCGCACTGCCGAATGAAAGGCATGTGGGTGAGAGACGAGGGTCATGCGCCAATGCGAGACCAGGAGCCTGCGCCTCTGTGCAACTTCGCGCCTGGTGTGTTGGTGCGTCTTTGAGCCCTTGAACATGCCAACATGCCCGCCCCGCCTGCAGTGAGCTAGAGGGCGTTGGTTGGTTGGCTGCTTGGTCTCTTGGTTTCTTGATTTTTGATTGGTTGGCTTTGGTTCCCAGGCTTGCAGGTGTCTTCCCTGCTGTTTTATTGCTTCTTTGGTTGTGATGGTTTGTTCGTTTGTTTGTTTGTTTGTTTGTTTGTTGTTTGTTTGTCCGTTGGTTGGTTCTTTCTTGCTTGCTTGCTTGCTTTTCTGTTTCTTTGCTCTGTCTGCGTTTGTTTCATTATTTTCAGCTGGTGGGCTGTTGATTGGTTGGTTGGCTGGCTTGTTTGGTGTATGTGAAGCCCCTAGAGTCACAGGGAACCGTTCGTTTAACCTTTAAATGCGGGGGGCTCTCGGAGCCTGCGTGAGACGAGAGCCAACGAAGACGCTCACGCAGCGCTTGTGCAAACGTACCTGCCTTTGACTGCACCTGGGCATGTAAGTGCAGCTGGTGGGTCACATGCTGTTGGTCCCTGCTTTTAACTAGAACAACTTTCTCCAGCCTCTGCAGCGGGTCACTATCGGCAGACTTGCAGTGTATCCTTGTCGAACTTGGAGGACTTTGATGATTTCGAGGTTCATGGTCAAGCCGTGTTACATACTTTTACTTTGGCTTCTTAGGTGTTCATACCTAGGTGGGCGTGTGGCATGTGGCATTCAGTTCAGTACGCAATATCTCGAGTTTGTCTGGCCTCGTGCCAGCCCGGGGTGAGCCCGAGGAGTGCCCCCCGTGGCCCCGTTGAACGGGGAGAGCAGAGTAGTCCGCAGCGGACGAAGGAGCCTTAGAGCAAAGGTAAGTTAAGACCTGCTGACTTACTGATCTTGAGCAGCCTTCGGGCAAGCCACGAGGTGTCCAGAGTAGACCGCAGCGGTTGCAGATCTCTCAAGACGCATTGGGGTCTGTCCCAACCTTAGGCGTACACACAGCATGGCTCCTTCCTCCCAGGTTCGTTTCACTGAGGTTTGGCTTCATCTTTTTCCGTCGCCTTCATTTAGTTCCTCCTTTCGTTCTTTTTCCCCTCACACACTTGTTTTCTTCATTTCATGTGTTTCCTGCCTTCATGCTTCGTCATTTCATCCTTTTTCTTTTTTGCGAGCACACACTGGTCCGGCTCTTAGCGTATTTGTGCACACTTACATCCAAACGAGGTTTCAGGTCGCCCAGGTCGGTTCAAGGAGGTATGGCTAGTTGTTTGTCCCTGAGCACTTGGTTTCTCTTCGTCGCAACCACATACACTTGTTCTGTTTTGTCCGCTTTTGATGTCTTCATCCTTGTGGCTTCTGCGCGAACGCATGCGCATCTGTGTTGCCTCCCTGCATGGGAGGCGTGCGTGTGTTTGAAGCCCCTAGAGTCACAGGGAACCGTTCGGTTAACCTTTACATGTGGGGGGCTCTCGGAGCCTGCGTGAGACGAGAGCCAACAAAGACGCTCACGCAGCGCTTGTGCAAACGTACCTGCCTTTGACCGCACCTGGGTATGTAAGTGCAGCTGGTGGGTCACATGCTGTTGGTCCCTGCTTTTAACTAGAACAAATTTCTCCGGCCTCTGCAGGGGGTCAGACTTGCAGTGTATCCTTGTCGAACTTGGAGGACTTTGATGATTTCGAGGTTCATGGTCAAGCCGTGTTACATACTTTTACTTTGGCTTCTTAAGTGTTCATACCTAGGTGGGCGTGTGGCATGTGGCGTTCAGTTCAGCACGCAATATCTCGAGTTTGTCTGGCCTCGTGCCAGCCCGGGGTGAGCCCGAGGAGTGCCCCCCGTGGCCCCGTTGAACGGGGAGAGCAGAGTAGTCCGCAGCGGACGAAGGAGCCTTAGAGCAAAGGTAAGTTAAGACCTGCTGACTTACTGATCTTGAGCAGCCTTCGGGCAAGCCACGAGGTGTCCAGAGTAGACCGCAGCGGTTGCAGATCTCTCAAGACGCATTGGGGTCTGTCCCAACCTTAGGCGTACACACAGCATGGCTCCTTCCTCCCAGGTTCGTTTCACTGAGGTTTGGCTTCATCTTTTTCCGTCGCCTTCATTTAGTTCCCCCTTTCGTTCTTTTTCCCCTCACACACTTTTTTTATTCAATTCATGTGTTTCCTGCCTTCATGCTTCGTCATTTCATCCTTTTTCTTTTTTGCGAACACACACTGGTCCGGCTCTTAGCGTATTTGTGCACACTTACATCCAAACGAGGTTTCAGGTCGCCCAGGTCGGTTCAAGGAGGTATGGCTAGTTGTTTGTCCCTGAGCACTTGGTTTCTCTTCGTCGCAACCACATACACTTGTTCTGTTTTGTCCGCTTTTGATGTCTTCATCCTTGTGGCTTCTGCGCGAACGCATGCGCATCTGTGTTGCCTCCCTGCATGGGAGGCGTGCGTGTGTTTGAAGCCCCTAGAGTCACAGGGAACCGTTCGGTTAACCTTTAAATGCGGGGGGCTCTCGGAGCCTGCGTGAGACGAGAGCCAACGAAGACGCTCACGCAGCGCTTGTGCAAACGTACCTGCCTTTGACCGCACCTGGGCATGTAAGTGCAGCTGGTGGGTCACATGCTGTTGGTTCCTGCTTTTAACTAGAACAACTTCTCCAGCCTTTGCAGCGGTTCACTATCGGCAGACTTGCAGTGTATGATTGTCGAACTTGGAGGACTTTGAGGATTTCGAGGTTCATGGTCAAGCCGTGTTACATACTTTTACTTTGGCTTCTTAGGTGTTCATACCTAGGTGGGCGTGTGGCATGTGGCATTCAGTTCAGTACGCAATATCTCGAATGTGTTTTTTTTGGTGTTGGTCCCTTTGTGTGTGCTTCTTTAAATGCCTGCTTCCTTCATTGCAGCCGAGGGGAGGGTGTTCGACCCCCACGGAATGTCCATTGTCAGCAGACTGAAAGCACCTGTTCCTTACACTTTCCCGGCGGGAATCGAAAACATTACTCCATGTGTTTTTTCGCTCAGACAACGAGGTGCAACCACTGAAAAAATAGAGCACTGCCCATACCTAGATCCGCCCTTTGGCTGGTTCTACAGGCAAAAAAGGCAGACACGTTGCTTGAACTTCCAGGTAGGTCAAATGAAGGTATCCTGGTTGTGACCCACAATCATATACCTCACATACCTCATCTTTTGTTTCCAGGACTAAGAGGGGCAGACTTGATCCAAGGAGGCCATCAGTGGTTCATCGAACCTGGCCGGCACCGTGGCTTTGGTGCTCCGTGGCTCCTGTGCCTTTTCCACGAAGACCGAACACCTGGCGGCGGTCGGCGTCAAGGCCGACGCGGCCAGGGGAGGAAACCAAACCGCGCCCGGAAACCAGGGTGTTTGTTTGGGGGGGTTTTGTTTGTGACTATAGAAAAATGGGATGGTACTTTACAAATCTGGCATCATGTACAAATCAGGTGAACACATGTAAATTTACCATTGATTCCACACATGGGTGGTTTCAGAAACACCAAGATCTCTTACTCTTGGGCAACTTACTAGTTTTCAAGGTGAAACGGTCCAAAACAAAAACACTGTTTGTTGATGGGAAAAAAATTCGACCTTGACCAAATCCAGGTTTCTGTACCTCCCTTTGGTACTACTAAAGCCCTACAGGTTAAACCTTTGGCAGAAGATCTAAGGACAGGCAAGGTTTTATGGTGTTGACCATCGCTGATCTGATCAATTTTTTTTGGGAGGACGATGGAGGATGAGGGGATCAAGGGATCAAGGGTGGGCCTTCCACCCTTCTTGGACGAATGTTCTAGGCTTCGCCCATGACTGACTTGAACATGGGCTCTGGAATTTTTGGTGAATAGATCAAAACCAATGGGTTGGTTGGGGGTTCTCCCTACTGTATTAGAACCCGTATGATTCGATGATTCGGTGATCTATTCGTGCTGCGCGAGGCGGTGATTGTTTACAACAACTTGTTACTTGGCGAGTCAGTTGGTCTTCTCCTCTTGGGGAGGAACCGCAGATGGCGCAGATGATCCTTCGTTTTGGGTCATTTTAACGTGTGAGGGGCCGTTCGTCCTCTTTGTTGCGTTGCATGCAAGGCACGAACACACCTCGGGGGGAGGTGGTGCCCGGACCTGCCCTCAAAGATGCTTTAACTCACCCCTTTCTCAGCTATGTAAGGCTATGTAACTGTATTTGTGGTTTAAAGCTATCTGCCGCAGATCTGACCTTTCTTTTCTTAGCTTGCTCTCTTCCCCAACCAAGTGGCCAACTCTGGTTAGGTCGTTTCCTACCGCCCATTCGCTTTGGAACTGCACCGGAGCAAAGGATCAAACGGTGGAAAAACCGAAGGACGCAGCCAAAGCAGGCCACAACCAGGGAAAGGTAGGTTTGTTTTGTTTTGGCCACTTCTCACTGGATGGGCTTGGGCTAGCGGACATTGTTTTTACATCAAGTGCAAACCCTCATCCAGAGTCACATGACCCAAGCTGAAGTCATGAAGTCCTTTTGTGTGTGTGATTTGCGAATCGGATTGCAACTTTTGCTCGAATACATAAATACTTCTCCACATACTTGTGCAGTTCCAATGTGAGGATAACTGTTTCACAAAAAGAATACCTTGATGGTACGCATATACTTCTGTTGCCTGGAAGATGCTATATAATATAGTCATAGAAACGCCCGCAACATGTTTAATATTTGTATGGTACAGCGGTCTTCAAAATTCAATGTTTTCCAACGATGAAGACACGCCAAATCAACCAGTAATTACAGTGAATCGCGAGAGGTCAGAGCTACCTGAGGTACCAGCGGCCTCACTTCTACCCCGCCGCAGCCAATGGATCGATGCCCAGCAGCTTATCATGCTTCTGGAAAGATGGATGGCTGAGTGTCACAACATGTCATAATTTTAGTAGTAGTAGTAGTAGTAGTAGTAGTAGTAGTAGTAGTAGTAGTAGTAGTAGTAGTAGTAGTAGTAGTAGTAGTAGTAGTAGTAGTAGTAGTAGTAGTAGTAGTAGTAGTAGTAGATGCAGATGCAGATGCAGATGCAGATGTAGATGTTTGAGGGATCCTGTTTTTGGCCAGACTCACGACATCAGGCAGCCTTTCTTTGACTGGTTTTGGAAGGCTGTGTGTCCGGGGACATCCAATTTCGATCTCCCCACGGCTGTTCCCACGGCGGAACTCCACCCGCGTGAAGTTGGAAGTGTCACTCATGTTCCTTCTTGTAAAGAGAAAAGCACAAAGAACAACGGGATCAGCTTGGACCCACTTGTAACTCTGAAGCTGAGCCGTGGAGGAGGTCGGGGATTTTCAAGTTGGACCACTTTTGGGAGCGCTCAGCAAATAATGTACTTTCGAGGTGCGGAAGGGTGTACCTTCCCGAAACAACCATTTCCAGGCACTGGGAGTCGGCAGGTTTGTTTAGCTGAGTGGAGGCCCCTTCAGATGGCCCCTTCAGATGGCCCCTCATGCTCAAACTTTTGATTCTAGTGTTTTTTCAGGCACAATCTAGTAGAGGTTTGTCCATGCGTCTCTTGGATGAATACGGAACACGTCGAAGCATGTCGAAGCATGGTTTCTTCAATTGCTCCGCACTTTGTGCTTCATCACCCTGGATTCTGTATGTCATGTCAATGTGAATATTGAGATTTGGAGTGTCCTCGTTGATGTTTGTCCCTCTGACACGGCGGGGGCAACATGGAGAGCTCTTCGGGGTCACATCGATCGCGATCGGATTTGTCTTCGCCCTGGATGTGTAAGACTCAAGATGGGGTAAATTGCATGTGAAGTTGTGAAGTGGTGCCCAGAACACCAGAACATCCACTCACTAGATGGGACTAAACACCACCCCGACATGTGACTCCTTGTACCCTCCGACGCTTTGCACTTCCATGTTAGTGAGTCGGAGGGTATTCTTGTTTGTTGGTGTTTTTATTTTCACGGGTGTGGTACTGTATGGTGTGGTTGGTTAAAAGGAGCGAAAACACCAGCAACGACACTGCCTCGTTGTTCTTGGTCTTGGACCCGGTTGAAGCAAGTGAACGTTCATCTAGGGTCCACCCACACTCAGGATCACCCTGTTTGGACACAAATCCTTGCGAATGCCAAGTACTGGTAATTTGCATGCAAATTCTGAGACCACATGTTAACTAGGACATCCGGACAAAGGCCTTTCTTTGGGGAAGACTTACTTTGCCGACCAAATTGACGTGGGCCGAAAAAACTAGAGTGATCCCAGAAGGTTTCTGTTTGGACAGCAGCCCAAGGAAGGTCAAACTGGGTACAATGAGTTTTGTTTTACCTTGGAATTGCCCCATTACCCGTAACACTCGGTAAACAGTTTTCACTATTTTAGAGAGAGGCCTTTCTGAACCATCATCACCCACCGTTACAGGGAATCAAAAGAAATATGTATTATTATATACTCACAAGTTTTACCAAAAGAACCAACCGGACACTTCAGCCATTGCAGCCTTTGCAAGCCAGTGAGGCATTCCCATTTTCATGGTCACTCGCGAAGATGGCGAGCGCATCATCGCTGAAGCTGCTGAGACAGCAGAGACGTTGTTCGTACAGATCCCGAGCAGCCGTGACTGGGCAGAAACTACTCCGATGACATCAGACCGGGCTTTTGATGTACTCGAGAAGTCCGGATGAGACGGCGAGTGTTCCCTAGGTTCATGCTAATGTATGCGAATGTAGAATCTTGATTCATAACCGCCCATATGAAGGGGTTTGAAAGCTTTACAATTCAAATGGGGGTGGCTTATTGATCAAGAGTCTAGACTATCGCAACTGTTCCCTATGTTCATGCTATGGTCCTCTTCTTTTGTCATTTGTGTTGAATACATCACAGTTGGGAATAATGATTACCTGAGATAAACAGACTCCAACACATAAAGGCTGCATCCTGTTTGCTTTGTTTTGCCTGCGTTTGCAACGGACATCGACAGACCATCAATATGAGGTTGACTCCAAGATGAGTTTATAAAATATAGCAAAATAAAGTCGGGCTCACTTTCTTAAGATTCTTAGTAGCAGATCAGTGATTCAGGATTCTCAAACGATTTATATAAACACTACCTTCCATGCAGCAATCATGGAATTGGACAATGGCCCCTGGAAAGAACATTCTCGTCAAACAATTGTCCACTTCCATGTTTGTTTCGGGATGTTTCGTCCTGAAGTACATTGGCACAGTGAAAACTCTGGATCATGTCGCTTCGTTGTACACTGATAATTTTTCAGGGTCAATTCACCGGAGGAGTTTTAGAGTGTGCTTTTGCCATAAATTCAATGCTGGTAATGTAGACTCTTGCTTAATAAGCCACCCCCCATTTGGCCCCCCATTAAACCCCTTCTTAATGGGGGGTCTATTAATCAAGAGTCTACATTAGTTGGGAACCATGCTGCACAGAGATTGCTCTGGCACGCCACGTTTTCCTTCCATCCTCTTGCCCAGAAAGGACTCTCCGCCTCAGGATGTTCCTTAGATCAGCGCGAGGTGGCGCCAGCCAGCAATAGCAGTCGAGCCGCCGCGCCCAGCTCAACGCCGGCGCCGGGCGGATCCAGTGGCAAGGCGTCCTCTTGGGAGGCCACGGAGAAGAGCTGCGCAGAATGGAAGATGGATCCAACTGGTGCCTTCGTGCACTCGGGCGAGAACCAAGGCACAGCCGGAGGGTGGCGCAGCCAGGTTTCACAAGGGTGCGGGAACCCAAACACGGTGCACAAAGGGAAGGATGAGTGGTCAAGTGATGGTTCCACTGATGTGCGGGAATGAGACATCAATGTGTGTGTGTGAGAGATTTTCTTATTCGATATGCCCAGAAGATTGGTCACTTAGCTTTTTGATATTTTTGTTGTTGCTTGTTGGCCAATCAACTTGCAGATTATTAATATACTAGTTAGTTTTATCGGACCTCACCTCGCGTGGTGCCGAAGCTTGCGTGTCAACATACGTCAACTAATTTGAAAACAATACATTGTGTGTATACATATAGTGTTATATACATTTATATACATATTCAATGTTTATGTGAGATGCTTACTGCAACTCAAAAGAACATGTGTTCATTGTAGAAACTTCATAATTTGTTGCAGTGTTTGCATTGAATGGTCAATGAGTCAATGGCTGCAGTGATAGAGTTATACTTTGTAAGTAGAAAACCAATAGTTTTGCTCATCCAGATGCCGCGGCCAAGAGGATCGCGCTTAGAGGATCGGGCCCAAAGATCGAAACACCTCGACCAACCGGCAACCCGCTTGCGGCTCCTCCTGACACCCGCTCCGCCTGCCTCCACTTCACCATGAAGGCGTAGAACTGTGGCCTCCCACATCGAACATCTCGTGGATTGAGAGTTTCGATGCCACGGACCTGGGCCCCCAAGTGACTGGTGGTTTTAGATGGAGCCCCATCTGTCCAAGACATCTTGGGGGGGAGTTGTACCATCGAACCTCTGAAACCACAGTTCTTAGGGTTCGGGAAGGTTGCAAAAAAAGAACTGACACGTGCCCGAGGCTTCATTGGTGGGGATATATACGCATGTTTAACAATTGCTTTCAGAGTTGAGTTGGCACTCAACTCCAAGAGGTGCTTCCATGCCTTTTCTTCCATGAACGCCGTTCTCAGGCCCACTCAGGCGCGACCCGAGGTCTCTGAAAGGTCTCTGAGAGGTCTCTGGGGTGAGCATCAGGTGACCCTCCACCTGCTCTGGAGGCTTTCACTGGTTGTACTCCTTCCTCACGCTGTCCGTGCGCTTCGTGCGCGATGGCTATGTGCGCTTCCGCTATGCGGTGGATGCCGAGGATGGCTATGATGGCTTACTCTTCGAGATGGATGGGGAGGTGTGGTGAGAAGGGGGTTTCCACTCGGAGACAATATTGGGATAGAACACAGAGTCACTCACGTGAGCTTGGGCCTTTGGCATGGCTTTGCCCACGAAGCAACACCAGTTTTTGGCGAAGGGACCGGTTTTTCCCATGCCATGTCAGTGCTCCAAGCCCGTTTTTTTTTTTTTTTTTAATGGTTTTGAAGCAACTGCTGATAGTCGCTTGGGATGGTGGTTGAACACTTTCGAACACTAGCCAAAGTCAGAGAATCCCGCAGTACTTACGTAGTGATCAGCGATACGTAGTGCTGCGCTAAAGCACTCAATCGGTGTGTCCCTTTGCTTCTGAGGGGTTGCAGCGGTCCAGAATTTCAATGCCAATGGCTGATGGCTGGGGTAAAAATACATAATGACGTAAGAGCACAGTGAAAACAGTGGTGAGTAGGTTCTTTGACATAAAAATCAGGAACCAATCATCAAGCTCACCGCCCACATTGTGAGAAACAGCATGAGTACTGTGACAATGCTGATTGAGAAGTGTAGAAACAAACGACAGAGTACGACACACTTCGTGCAGCTACGTGACGGTCCGTGCTTATTTTTCCCTCAGTACTCAGTACATCATGCTATCGAAAAAAGGACCCCTGCCCAGTCCCAGTGACGTCACATTGCCAGTGGTACCAGTGTCATATTTCACGCCAGCTACCACGGATTTATTAACTGCCAAGCGATACTCAGAAACCTAATGAACCAACAAACAAGATCAGAAGAAACATGTGACAATCTCAATTCAGAAGGGAGGTGAAAATATGACAAGGATATGATGATAAACTGACTAAGCATGGTTTGGGGGTCAATGTAGGCATATATGCCATGTATACATGGAGTGTATGGGATAGGTACAGTTCTTTCAACTGGTCAGAGATTGTGAAAGAACTGCCTGGTCCCGTTCGTGGTTCACTGATATTCTGACGAATCCTTGATATGGCAGTTTGGCACTTTGGTTGTTTGATTTTCCCAGTGCTTAGTACCTTTTGTAGGCATTCTATAATGAATGTGTTGCCCAAAGGGAGACTTCAGGGAAGGCACATCAGTGGAAACGTAGTAGTACCCAACACTTTCCATCTCCTTTGCATGACCTATATCAACTGACCAGAACCAGTGAGAATCCGTATAATCAGCACGCTAGTACCCTCTCTTGACAATGACCAACACATACCAAAACCATGTTCCCCTCAAAAACAGACCAGACTAGACCCTTCCCCCAAAGAGACCTTCAAAAGAAACACAGACACACACACAAAACGTCCGACCCCGACAACTTCACAGCCCGATGAGGTCGCCTGGAACAGCACGATGAGTCAGGTGGCTCCCTGGAGAGAGTTCCGCTGGGAAGTGCCGAAAGGTGCCCATAGCTTCACTTGGACCTACAAGAAGGCGCCACGGTACGTCGCTACGTCGTACCGGCTACGCGTGGTACGTCGTCTCCGGTTGAAAGAAAGCGGGGTGACATACCCAAGGCGCGGTGAAAAGGATCATCGTTGTTGTGCCATGGCATACTGGCATGGCACAGTGGCACAGATACACCGTTGCTAGTACCGGCTCTTTCGGCTTACTGAAGGGGCTCTCTATTTAGGAGTGTTTTTCTGCGTGGCATCAACTCTTCAAGGTTTCAGAATTTCCTGAACTTTGGTACACTTGCAGTTCACCCAGCTTTTCTCTACTCAAACCAAATCAATCCAAAGCGAAAACGCTTCCTCCCCTCCCTAACCTCACTGACCCGACGTCCTGTCCGTTCGCATGTGCGTCCATCCATCCGTGTGCGCACCCGGGTCCTTAGCTTTGCATTCCAACATCTTCCAAGCATACCTCCAGTTTGGTAGACTCTTTAACCCGAATCGTCCCTTTGGTAGACTCTTTGGGATGACCATTTACATTGACCAAGATGTTAAACCCCCAGTTTGGTGTAATCCTTAGCCAATCAGATCTGTCAGGTCTCCGCCGTCTCCGTCTCCGTCTCAGTCCAGCCCTGGAGACAGGACTTCAGTGGTTCCTCCGGCGAGGATCGCGCGAAGCTGCAGTTGTTGGAGGTCAGTGGCACGGGCCACGCGGACTCCGAGTGCCGGAGCTGTACACTGTTGAGCCCTCTGGCCGCATCGATGCGGCTGGACGGGCTGGTTTTGATGGGGAGGAGTGGATGGTGAGGCAGGTGAGCTCGGCAGGTGTGGGGGAAGAATCCATTCTTGGTGAAGTTTTGGTCACTCATCAGGGGAATGCGTCCAGAACGATGGGCACCAACGCATGCGTATGCAATCAACCTTTTAAGACTGCGTCCTTCTAAGCAGGACATTTCGCACCAACTAAGGCGAGAGTCCTTGTGTTCGCCACACCGGCACTTCTCCATCACCAGTCCGCTTCGGTCCGAACCCGCTTCGGTCGGGACCGTTTCGGGCACCGTTCCGGGGACGAGCTCCTGGCCGTCTCGAGGGAGGCTTCCATCTGGTCTGTTCAGTTGCATGACTGATCTCATCCCGGTGGTTCCCTTTTTTTGGTGGGGGTCTTCTTCTGTCTATGACAGTTTCAGGGATGAGGTGAGACATGGCACTGGCACCCCAAGATGTCTTAGGCAGATGGGGGTCTATGTCCACCACCCAACTGGGGGGCCCAGGTCCCTACCATCGAAGCTCTGAAACCGTTGGGAACTAGATAGCTTGGTGACGAGCGCTCCAAGGCAGCCCAGGAAGCCAAAGATGCTTGAGCTGTGGCCGAAACGAGTCTCTCAGAGTGAAAACTATTGCTTTTCAGACACTGCTGCAGTGTCTGAGGAAACTGAAGGAATATATGATCATTAGTCAGTGCTAGCAATATCATCCGAAGAAGACCACTATTCATGTACCAGTATAGATGAGGTGGGGATGTCTTTTCATTTAAGGACCGGGATAGATATGATGTATAATAAGATATAATAAGATGTAAGTATTTGTGGAGGTGTTGGGCCTCCATGAGCTGCATCTATACAGACGTCTTAGAAGCGTTTCAAGCCTGGTCTGTTTTCACTACTGAGATGTCCCTCTCAAGTCCTGTGGGAACCTCTTCAACCTCTCCCAAGTGCCTGCTGCGACTCCTCTCCTCGTCCGACTCCGAAATGACGATGTTCAAAGAAACAAAGACCAAGTGGGCCATGTGTCACTGCCAGAAAACGAACATGCAAATTGCATTCTACTGCAGTGGGCCATCTGGATGGGGCATTGAGAGTTGTTTGGCAGTCCATGAGT
>CAXIVM010002259.1:0-16642 GCA_964035705.1 Porites rus | reverse complement strand
GGGGATGGTGCACGCAAATGCACTTTCGACCGAGGCCTCGCAAAACCGCATGGCATAGCCACGTCACAGACGTAATCTCGCTACACCATGTGCAGATTCGATGCAGCCATGTGACACCAAGGCTCGTTGACACCAATCATCCGCAGCATATGCACGTTGCGGCAACATTGCAGATGTAGTTTTGCCGCAGCAATGAGACACCAACCCCTCGTGACACAAATCATCCTTCTCACCAGCGACTTGCCGCGTTTGCGCACGCATGTTTCCCGTTCCCCGAGGAGCCATGCTACGACATCGGAGGCGTACTTTCGCCGCGCTGTGCCAGAAACTGTTCCCCGCACAAATTGCCAGCGCGACGCTTGCGCCACAAAGTTGCCAGTTCTGAGCCCACAGCTTCACAACTGCGTCTTTGCACAACAGTTTCGGACTTGGCACCGCGATTCCCACAAAGGGCGGTGCGCCAAGTGTGCTTTGGACCACAGTTGCACACACCCAGGAGGCACGCCCAATGTATGTTTGGGACACTCCACCCGCGCGATTCCCTTAGAGGGCCGCGGCGGGCAGGCTCTCCGTAAAGTACATCCATATGATCCGTCTATACAGGCAATACATTTGTTCAGCTAGATCTATCCACCAACGTTTACACCCCTACATCGTATACACCTATGTCCATACGCCTGCATCTTCCCACCCAATTAGATGTTTATAAACACCGAGACGTCTCTGCACACAGAGACGTCTACATACAGATAATCCGCACGGTCTCAACACATGATGACAACGATGATTACTTGTATGATGATGGTGACATGACAATGAAGAAACGATGAAGGTGATGGTCAGGGAGATGATCTAGAAGATGAAATTGGTAGCTATTCTTTTAAGGAGAACCTTTTGCAGGTGCATTTGGAGCGAAGAAATCGCGTGTTGCATTGTTTTGTTCTGTGTTCGTTGTATCTGGCTACTTTGATGGCGAGGCTTTGGTTTGGCCGGATGAAGACAGCAAACTTGACAGGAGATGGGATGAGTCTTAGCCCCACTGAGCAGCGTAGCTAGTTAGCTAGTTGTTTGCACGGAAGGCCTGCGACAGCATGGTAGATGTTTGACATGTATCATATCGTTTGTAGTCCTTGTGCGCTTGAAACTTTGTGAGGCTTGAACTCAACGCTTGATCCGGTTGCTCGCGGCGTGGATGTGGCAGTTCTTCGCAGCGAGGCTTTGGAGGTGCCCTTGCTGCACGAACAAACTTCTAGTAGCTTCTTGCTCCTAATGGTACGGCCAGGAGCCCCTCGTAGCGTCCTTGCTCCTAGTAGCGATGCCAGGAGCCCCTAGTAGCGATGCCCTTGCTCCTAGTAGCGTCCTCTACTTGGTAATTCGCTTCTCACTGTTGTGGTGCGAAATAGCCCAGAACAAAGAACACTTGCTGCGCTCGTGAACGACTTTGCACGTGCCCCAGCTTCTTGAAGCTAAGGCGGAGTGGCTTTGCGATGAATTGGATCCAGCTGGGCTTTTGGCCAACGTGACTTTGCTGAACATTTGAAAGATCTCTCTAAAGATAGCTACAACCTAGTAGCGATGGCCTCCACCCTAATGGCAATGGCCTCCAACCTACTAGCGATGGTCGATATGCTTTGCTTTGAATTGCTTTTGTGTTTCTTCGATCTTCTTCGGTTGTTCGGAGGAGATCACCTTCTCGATCTTGATGCGGCCTTGGGCTCTCATGGGTTCGGGCCTAAGCAACAGCGTCAGGATCCTCATTGATCCTTCGTTTTGCGTCAAATGGGCTGTGCCCATTGCCAATGATCTATGTGTGGATAAACCCGAAGGAAAAGTCAGTGCCCTATGGCCTGCTGTTCCAGATTTCTCACCAAAGCAGCTGTTGATTCTTTGCTGACTAGTGGTACAAGTCCCAAGCCGTTTAGAGAGCCACACTCTTTGGAGCCTGGAAGAGCCAGAGCAAAAACCCTCTGGACTTGTGGCCGGTCTGTCCCAGATAGCAACAGGTTTTGACCGCTTCTTCATATCGTGAACCTTGAGATCATCTTCCTGGTTCCCTCTTTCCTTGTCATGCTGTTCTGGTTGGCTAAAACTCCATCTGGAGTTTTGGGTCTACTCTATTCTGTAGCCTGACTTAGCAGTCTTATGACCTGGTTGTTCTGAATCACCTCCCCTCTGTTGCCGCATGGTTCTTGAAAGTCTTGAAATATCTTCAGATTCCAAAAATACAGGTGTAGCTTCACAACGAGAACCACACAAACATTTCAACAGCAACTCCAGTTTCATTCAACATGTTGGCCAGCTCCCTATCGAACAGGTTGTAAATGGCCTCAGTAATTTTTTTTTGTATTTTTTTGATGGTTTCTGTTGTTGGAGAGATGATGTCATTTGTCTGAAGATAGTGCATTTCGATGGATCATTCCGATCGATCGTGAAGAGGGACCATCTCATGGAATTTGGTGCAATATTGCGTCCAGCGTTTAACATGTGTCTTTTTTAATCTTTCGATGTTCCATCCTGAGATTTTGAGCAGTTGCCATTTATTCCCCTTGAATCCCATAATGAACTTCCAATTATCATGTTTTTGGAACAATTTATGTATTGATGGACATGCCTCGTTGTGCCTCTCGTTTAAGGATCAATTTGCAGGGTCAGATTGTGCATCCTCCCTGGGTCACTTTACTCTGGCATTACGTGTTAGCTTGGAGGCCATTCCTAGTGGGTTGCAGGACATCGCTTGTTGGCTGGAGGCCATCGCTATCGCTTGTAGGTTGGAGGCGATCGCTATTTCGTGTTAGTTTGATTGTTCTATGGTCCCCTCAGCCAGACTTTTTCACGCGACAGAAACAGCACAGTGGCTAAGTTTGAAGGCGTACAAAGTACAAGTAGGAGTCTTTCTTGGAGATTTGTGAATTAAGTTGGAATCAAGTTGCTTGTTATGCGTGTCTACTTTGGCCTATGGACCTGACCTGCTTTGGGCATGTTGGGCACCCTTCCGCTTCCGAACCCTCACGCTCACGGCCTGCGCTTTTGGGGATCCCTTTGTTCCGTTTCATTCCCGTTCTCAAGCAGCAAGGACGCTACTAGTGGCTCCTGGCCTTACTACTAGGAACAAGGGCCTTACTACTAGGAACAAGAAGCTAGTAGTAACAATAAACAACAAGTTTAGAATCTAATTAAAATTAGAAGCAAAGGAGGCTACATTCCGGCAGCAAACTGTGTACCTCAGTGACCAAGAAATAACCCATCATGTGGCTTGCCCTTCATCGGCATCCTTCCGCATGAAGCAGTGTTGGAGGCAGATGCAACACTGGCAAGGTCTTTGAAGCTACTAGGAGCAAGGACGCTACTACGAGGTCTTTGAAGCTACTAGCAACAAGAAGCTACTAGTAGCAAAGGGCATTTCTACTAGGAGCAAGGACGCTACTAGTGGCTCCTGGCCGTACTACTAGTAACAAGAAGGCTGTTAGCAAGTCAAGATGGCGCACCTGTTCTAAGGCGATCTTCCCAACGTGGACAGGCTCTGGCAGAAAATGCAAAAGCAAGGCTTGCAGCCGAAGGCCGTTTGCCTCCTGTTCTGTTGTGGCAGTAGATTAGCTTTGATATGTTTCTACGTTCGCTTCTTGTTCCTACTAGTAAGGCACTTGTTACTACTAGCGTGGCACTTGTTACTAATAGCTTCTTGTTCCTAGGTTCTCCATTTCTTTTGGATTTGGTAAGGCATATTGAAATGCTTCTAGTAACAAGTGCCACGCTTCTAGTAACAAGTGCCTTACTAGTAGTAACAGGTGCATCGCTAGTAGTAACAAGTGCCACTGCCAGGCGTGCAACTTTTGGGCAGTGCTCACTGCCTGTGCTCATTCCCAGCCGCCGCAGCCTGACACAGCCGCCCAACGATACGAAGACAGCCGCATTTTGTGTTTGTGATGTGTTTTTTTCCTTTTGGTGTGGGCCTGTGTGCTGGTCTGGAGCATGTCACTCCATATAT
The DNA here is from genome assembly GCA_964035705.1 of Porites rus. Taxonomy (NCBI): domain Eukaryota; kingdom Metazoa; phylum Cnidaria; class Anthozoa; order Scleractinia; family Poritidae; genus Porites; species Porites rus. Next base: position 12,657 of record CAXIVM010002259.1, on the reverse strand, counting down.
GCATATGCATATATTCTACACCCCCCCTAAAACCTACCTTTTGGACAATTTCATTGGTATTTGCAATGGTTTGGTGAGATTTCAGAGGACACATTGAACAGTATAAGTTTGACCATATTGTGGTCTTTGACTGGGTGTTAGTTAAATCATTGATTGGTTCTAACTTTTTTGTATCACCGGCGCCTATGATGATTTTATTGTCCTTATGTTTTTCAGTAAAGTTTAAAACCTTACTATAGATATAAAGATTGGTCATATAGATTTCATCAAAGAAGATGACATCAAACTTGTTATGATCAAGCTCTGCTAGTTCATCCCCCTTATGAGCTGGAATTCTATTTCTTGACTTAACTGGTTATGAGGCACTACAAACAAAACATTTTTATGCACTTAAATACTGACCTATGTAACTCTTGCCCGATCCAGCAAATTTTGCTCTGATCATGCATGGGTTTTGTTCTTCAATTTGCTTACATATCGCGGGGGTGTCCCATTCATCCACCTCTACTGGTTCATTTTATATTTTTGGAATTTCAATTCAGTCATTATATCGAAATATGTATTTATTGGTTGGACAATTGATTGATTTGTTAGTCTCCAGTTGCCTATGCCTAAAATGATTTGGTTTGCCCATCACTCGAGTTAAATCGTCTTCGATCGTGAAGGCGTCACTCTTTGAGGTCAGGGAGCTGAACAAACTTAACCGTGGAACTGGATGGCCGAACAAGAAGCTACTAGTAACAAGTGCATCGCTACTAGTAACAAGTGCCTTACTAGTAGTAACAATGTTTGCTATTAATTTAAATTCTTCCAGGGCAACATTATCAACAAGCCGTCAGACGGCTCAGGGTCCATTTAGCCGAGTGAGCTTCCGGGATTGAAGATTGTCAGGTTGGCAATTCAATAACTTCAGAGGCGCTCTTTGACTTCTTTGATGGCCCATTGTGGGAGAACTCCGTGACAGCAATGTGAAAGAACTTTGTGTAGGCTTCGTTGAGATGCTTGGCTCTACAAAGGCAGCAATATATGCAACCAAGTGGCGCTGGAAGCAGATGTTCTTGGTCTATTCGCGTCATAGTTTCTTTGACTTTTGCGGCCGAGCTAAAGTGGAGGGATGACTACATACCTCGCGCCGGAATTCCGGAAAGTGCTCTTGCGTGCTGCAGGAAGGTTCAACTCATTGTGTCCGACGCGTGTAAGTCTTGTTGTGGCCCGTAATCGGCTCCTTTGAGCACCGGGGCCAGATGAATCAACCACGCGCTTTGAGATGGTGGACTAAGCCAACGGCAAACGTCATCGATGTGCTAGAAGGTTGAAAGGCGGACCGAACCAATAGGAGGGCCCTTTCAGTCCTGGGCAGACATTGGGTGCACTTTAAGACGGCCGCGTTTTTGAGAAATTGGGCGGCTCATTGTCCCTTTCAGAGTTCTCATATGGTCTAACGATCCGAATTCTCCAGAAGCACAGCAACGGGCTTGAAGTGTGCGTGGCCGGAGTGTGTTCGGTGCTGGCTGGCGTTCTAGGTGTTCGGTGCTGGCTCCGCCAGACCTGATGAAAATAGAATGTCCCAGCCCACCAATTTAGGACGCTACTAGGAACAAGTGCCACGCTACTAGTAACAAGTGCCTTACTAGTAGTAACAAAAAGCTATTAATTTTTGGAGTGACATGAAATTGTGGCCGTTTGTTTTTGGAGTGGGTCTGTACGTTGCTCTCTCCGGCATGTCACCCTATACACATGCAGAAGCGGACATGTCGACGCGAGCTGCAGGACTGGGTTGCCTCTGGTGGCAACACAGACAAGCATGTCTTGTCTGCGCTGCGGGCAGCATTGGAGAAGCCAAAAGCCTTGCAGTTGTGCACTTGCATGTCGATTGTATGTGCTTCGTTGTCCTTGATCACCTGTTGGATTTGGTTGTGGGGCCAACTTTCACAACGCCAATAGTTAGGTTTCCCCAATGTACCACTTCGGAAGTTTGTTTGCGGCAAATTTACGACTCCAACGACAAGAAGATAACGCGGACAAAATGGTTTGGAGGGAAAATTCAAAAGAACATTGATTGTAGATGTCTAAAGAGTGTCCAAACTCGCTGTCTTTATTTTGCTCAAGAGGGGACAGCAGTCAACTGAAACATCATGTGGTACTTTTTCGAAACTAATATGTTCGTTGCGTATATTGTTTGGATAATTGAGTCATTGAGCTCTTGGCGGTGTGTTGCACAAGTCTATCGCGTAGAGAACGTTATATCAAAACCAACATGAGTAGCGGTAACTTTGACCCACAAAAAACGACAGCAATTTGCAATAATTTTTTGAATCGATGTTGAACAAACCAGATAGCAAGATTGAACGTAGGTGGCTGGCAGGTGGGTTCTGACTGCGCCAAGCCATCAAAACTTGCTATGGCAGTGAGATTCTCAGTCCTCACAGACATTTGATCGCAGTTTTCTTCAGGTTTACAGTACCGGCATGGACCTGGGACCTGTAATTGATTGTGTTTTTTGAAAAAAGGGCGTGGTTGGTGGCTGCAAGAAAACCACAAAAACAAACTCCCGTGAGATTTGCTGGCTCGCTTCCTTGAGATGTGAGGTGCCACGAGTGGGAGCGACCAATGAAAGAAACAAATACAGGACGGAAGAATTCCAACTCGAGTGTAGCAACTATTTCGCACAAACTAGTTGTTTTGAATTTTCATTGTCAGAGAGAGTTTTTGCAAACCTTTGATTTGCTAGTGCCACCAGGCTTGGACGTTGCTCCTGTTTGTCTATGTACCTAGAGCCCTAGAGCGGACGACACGACATGCTCCCTTCCTCGCACGACGCGAACAATAACATCAATTTGGCATCAAAGCGAAGAATGGAGCCTTCTACAAGAATAGGTTTTGATGTAGAGCTTCGCAAACCGGCGATGCCATAAGGGTGGTTGTCGCTGTCCCTGTTGTGGTTGTTGTTGTTGTCGTTGTTCATTGGTCTTGTTGCCTTGTGTGCGCACAGGCAATGACACACCGCAAAAAATGCAGTATTTACTAGTTGTGCCTGCATTAGGGGCCAAAACACAGGACATATCGATGCAATCAAAAGCAAGGGGAGATATACGCCGTTTCTTTTGTGCGATGTTGGGCGGTGCTACGGCCCATGTTGGAGCCATGTTGACTCCTGCGCAACCCCCCAATTGATTCGGTAGAGGACGCTACTAGGGGCTCCTGGCATCGCTACTAGGAACAAGAACGCTACTAGGGGCTCCCTGGCCTTACTACTAGGAGCTTTTTTGGCGTTTTTGTTGATCTTCAAACACGACGAACAACATTACATCAGCCCCTTGCGCCGACCCCAGTGAAGCTCTGGTGTGAGGGGTGCGGCGTCTGGTTTGGTCGCCGTGCCGGAAAGGAAGGAGGAGGAAGGCACTGCAGAAGGAAGGTGGCTAGGATGGAGGTCAAATGGTGTCGTTTGTGGCTGCAAGCACGCCCGCACATACTCAAGCTGTGGTGTTGCTTCGCTGTTCCATATTGGGTCCTTGGTTTGCTCGTATATGCTATCTTCAAGTAATCTTTCTTGGATAGTTTTCTTTCGGTCCTGGCATCGCTACTAGGGGCTCCTGGCCTTACTAGGAGCAAGAAGCTAGTAGAAACAAGTGCATCGCTACTAGGAACAAGTGCCTTACTAGTAGTAACAAGAAGCTAGGCACTTTTGTTTCCTCGAGTGACTCGAGTGGTGTTTCCTCGAGTGGCGGCATGTGGGTGCGAAGGGGTAAACCGGGTAAACGGCAAAAAAAGTTGGATGCTTGCCCTTTGCTCCCTTCGTAGCGTCCATTGTTCCGTTCGTAGTAAGGCCAGGAGCCCCTAGTAGCTTCTTGTTGGATGCTTTGGTGCTCGGGGTTTGGCAAATTTCCCTGGTGAATTTAAGGCGAGGCATCTATATAACCCCTCTCCGCCCTTAAGGCTGTTGCAGGAGCAACAATATGGAGGTTAAGGGTAAGTCGGCGTGTGGATGCTTTGACCTTGTAGGAACCATCAAAAGGATGTGTGAATAGTCGTGTTGAATCACAATAGGACAAGTTGGCGTGGAGGGAAAGCGCGCCGTTTAAACGAAGTAGTTGCGCATGCCTTCGATTAGAACACCATTTGTAACCACAGTCCTCGTTTAGTGATACCATAGAAGTAAAAAATGCCCAAGTGGCTTGCAATCTCCATCCACATCCACGAACGCGCATGTCGAAGCGCAAGAGTTAGGGTCACAACTCTCATCCAACGGTTGGTATGCAACCTTCGCAGCTTCGTGTTTTCTTTTCTCCTTGCTCCCTAAACACGTGTATAAACCTGAACTTGCGCTGTAACACCAGAGCATGACATGACAGATAATCGATTCACTCTGTCATCCTTTGTCTCATGATCCTTGGAAAGGCACAGTTTAGCATCGTCAAACACCTCCGTGTTCATATTTAGGAAGGATCTGGACGTGTAGGCAAAACCCCGCGTAAGGATGCACAAACATTTATTTGCTGAAGCACTAGCGTAATTAGTGTACATAAACCCTGCGAGTTTCCTTTGCTTCATCCGAAGGATCATCTCATGTCCTCTACATGGGGTGTATTTTGAACGTTGCTTAAGCGATACGGTAGGAACAAGAACGCTACTAGGGGCTCCTGGCCTTACTACTAGGAGCAAGGACGCTACTAGGAACAAGTGCCTTACTACTAGGAACAAGAAGCTACTAGTAACAAGTGCATCGCTACTAGGAGCAAGGACGCTACGTTCGGGGCTCCTGGCATCGCTACGAACGGAGCATTGAACGTTGCTTAAGCGATACGTAGCAGACGTAGCGCCTCCTTACGACCGACCCTTCGCTCCAAACAACGCTCAAGTGGCCATCGCAACTCACTTTTCCACATCCATGTGGAGCGCGAGGCAATTTAACCGAGGGTTGAGTTTTCAAGTTTGCATTCGGCTGCCTTTGAGCCTTTCTCAATTTTCGGTTGTCCAGTCACTTTTACTCATTTCATCATGCTGCGTCTCACTTTGCGCGCGTTCAGTATGCAGACTCCATAACGGAGAAAATGGAGATAAAGAAAAAGAAGGCAGGGTCCCTTTAATCAGGATCCCTTTTGAGGGTCCTTATTAAAGGGGACCCTTACCTTTTATTGCATAGTTTTTTTTTTTTTTAAAGTTTAAATATATGGATACTTTTCATTACGAACCACCTCCCACCAGTGGCAGTCACCACCTTTACTCCATTTGGCAAGTTTGCATCGCAAGGCCATCAAAGCCGCAAGGTGCCAAGAAGGTCCAAACAGCAAAGCAAGCAAAGCAGCAGTAAACGAAGTGTTTCGAGCTTCGTTTCAGGGTTTGGTGAAGCTACGAGTCTCCAAGGCAGTGCGGAAGGCACGGCTTGTTGATTGCTTTACAACTTCGATGTGTTTTTTTTGTTATGTATTTTTTATTTTCTCTTGAAATACACAGCAAGATAAAGCAAGTACTTGTGTTTCCTTTGCATTTTGTGTGTCAAGCTGGCAGCCCTTCATCTATCAAGAGAAGAAAGGTTGCAAAGGTCTTGTGCCAGAGTCCCCGGAGCAAACAGGGAGAAACAAGAAACACTGATTACGATAAATTAGTTCAAGTTCTAATTGCAATGGCCCTGAACCTACAAGCGATGGCCTCCACTTAGGAACCACTTATGATTGATACTAAAAAAAGAGACAAACACAGGAGCAAAGACGCCACTAGGGGCTCCTGGCCTTACTACTAGGAGCAAGGACGCTACTAGGGGCTCTTTTCTTGAGGAGTGGTGGAACGGCATTTTTGGATCTCACTGGGCTGAGGTTGGGGCAAGCTCCGCCAGGGCCACGAGAAAATTTGCCCAGGCGAGGTCTAGAGTCAAAGGCCTTATGAAAGGGATCCAAACACCCCTATTAGGAGGCCTATTTTAGGGGTCTAAAGGTTCATTTCTTTCATTTCGTTTATTTTTTTCTTGAAGGAGGCCATCGCTATTAGGTTGGAGGCCATCGCTAGAAAGGTTTCCCTTATTTTCCAAATTTGGAGCCCCTAGTAGCGTCCTTGCTCCTATTAGTGATGCCAGGAGCCCCTAGTTGCTTCTTGTTCCTAGTAGTAATGCCTTTTGCTACTAGTAGCTTCTTGTTGCTTCTTCTCTTTTTTCCAATCCAAGTGCAAAGAGCTCATAAGTAAAGGCTCCAAAAGCAACCCGTTTATACAAGTCATTGGTCTTGCCAGCCTGCGTAGCCTGCGGACAAATTATAATGAGAATGATATAGAACGTTTCTTTTGGTTAAATTGGATTTCCAACATATTCTATATTCTTATTTTTTTTCAATCTTTGTTTGCTTTTTAGATTTGCAAAAACAGACGAAGGGGATGGCGTCCACTTGCTGGACCGGCTGAGCAACGCTTGGGGCGGTTAGCTGGATTGGTCCAAGCCTCAGGGACGGATCGGAAAGTGAGTCTTTCTGGAACGTACGGTTCTTCTTGTTTTTCGTTATTGAACATGAGTTATGCTTAATTGTTTTGGTAGAATATCGTGTTTTTTCTCCAAACCGTTTACTCTTGGGGTTCTCTCTTAAAAGAAGAGCTGGCCACAGTCTCTGGCCGCGCCTCTTGTCCAGTCCAGGGTCTGCTTGGCCGGGCCTTGTTCGGGTCTTGTCCTGCTTGTCCATGTTGTCGACAAGTTGTCGGCCCTTTTACTACAGCCTTGTTTCTAATAGCTTCTTGTTACTACTAGTAAGGCACTTGTTACTAGTAGCGATGCACTTGTTTCTAATAGCTTCTTGTTACTACTAGTAAGGCACTTGTTACTAGTAGCGATGCGCTTGTTTCTAATAGCTTCTTGTTACTACTAGTAAGGCACTTGTTACTAGTAGCGATGCACTTGTTTCTAATAGCTTCTTGTTACTACTAGTAAGGCACTTGTTACTAGTAGCGATGCACTTGTTTCTAATAGCTTCTTGTTACTACTAGTAAGGCACTTGTTACTAGTAGCGATGCGCTTGTTTCTAATAGCTTCTTGTTACTACTAGTAAGGCACTTGTTACTAGTAGCGATGCACTTGTTTCTAATAGCTTCTTGTTACTACTAGTAAGGCACTTGTTACTAGTAGCGATGCACTTGTTTCTAATAGCTTCTTGTTACTACTAGCCTTGTTTGGGTCTTACCACGGTGCTTTTTCTTTTTCCACCGTCTTGTCAAGGTATGTTTTTCGTGCGGCCATGAATGCAACAGTGATGCAGTGTTTCAAATCTGATATCAATTTTGGCTTATTATATCCCTTCGTCGTCACATGTCTCCCAGGCATCAGGATATGTTGTTCTCACACATTTTGTGTTTACGCGCCGTTCCCAAACAGCTGGAGGCCAGGGTATATAATTGCAGACGTTCCCACCAACATTTAAATTCAAGGAGTTGACTCTTAAACATAACGCTGACACTGTTGGGGGTCTATGCTGGCCTAGTTTGGAAAACGGCTTCAAGCTTCGACCAAAACACATTCCTAAGGCTGATGAGGTCCTTTGCAGTTCTTCCAACGTCTTTTCAGGGTTGGTTTGTTCACTTCACAGCTTCTTTGTTTGCAAAAACTCTTCGTAAAGAAGTGACTACATGTGATGAAATGCAACGAAGTGCATGTAGAAGTCACCCGTTTCATTCCTTTTTCTCCCAACATGGAACCGCAACAACCCTCGGCACCATGCGACCGTCGCCAGTCCGTGCAGCAATTGTGGCAACGCTTTGACCGGGCCAACCTGCTTGCTTGGTGCGCAGGAAAAATTGCAAAGCAATGAGCATTGCATTAGGGGAGTCGATGCAATCTCCAATAACGCCACAAGAATATAGATCAGACAGAAGTTAATAAGAGTGTACACAAGACCGAGGGTCCAAGAGAAGCAGAAAACATGTCGAAGCAAAGAGCTGTCAAAAGAGCTTTCGGGTTTGAGAAGCTCCAATTCTAGAACGTAGTTTGGGACGCGCGTGGCGGATAGAGTGGATAGCAGGACGCACCTAGCCAATGGACAGAGCAGCAGGTTAGCCTAGAAAACCGCAGGGTGGCTGGCACGGTGCTCTTCTCGACTGGAAACGTGCGCGTTTTCGGACTTGGTAGTCACTTTTCGTGGCAGGTAAACCTCGTTCTGGTGGTCCGAAGTCGACTTTTCGTGGCAGGCACAGGAGATCGGAGGGGATGTGCAAATTTCGTGGCTGGCGCAGTGCTTTGGACATGGTGGCGGTCTTCGGCACGGTCTGATTTCGTGGCAGGTGCTGTGAATTGTGACCTTTGGACATGTGGCTCGTTTTTACAAGCCGGCGGAAGTATCGAGCCTCCCGAGCGAAGGGGATCTTGTTTTTTTGAAGTGCGTTTACGTATCCTTTTATCTGTGTGGTCTCTAGACCTCCAGCCTGGATCTCCAAACATCTCTCTCCTCTAGACCTAAAACTCTGCACTTAGACCCTCAACTCTCAACTCTAAACCTGCTTCGTGAACCACCCCATCACCACCCCCATAAAGCTATCGCTCATTATTATGACCCGACAGGCGTGGCGCGTGACATATAGAGTTTGAAACATGGCAGACTGACCTACGCGACAGGACATGCTGTGTAATAAAAATACTGCTTGCAATATCACATTGCTGACGGATGTATCATACTACAATGTGCAGCATCATGCCTCAATGCGACGCATTATTAACATTTATGCGACGCAGCCATGGCTGATGAAATGTGGGCGTACCTTCACACTGCAGCCTTACTTGAATGTGGGGCATACAACTTGTAGGTGCATTTCTTGCGTGATTCTGGCTTCTATTTCAACTAAGTATACTGCTGGCTGTGCATGTGAAACATCCATTCGGGATTGAAACATTCATTTAGGTGGCCACTGGCTTCAACCCACACTCAGGCTTGGCAGCCTCGTGCGTGAGGAGTGTTCTTTGAGGGACACGCGACTCCCAGATCCTCGTCATGTACAAGGAGGACCTGCTCCACCAGTGGCAGCCAGACGGGATGGGCTGGTGTGCCCTGCCTGCCAGCCGGCCAGGTCCTCCTCAGCCCTTTGCTGGCAGCCGTAAGGACAGGTCTGTCACGGGCTCAACATCCTCTAGGTGAGTTTCAAAGTTCAAAGGCCCCCTGCTTCCCAAAGCTCTCCAGGTACTCCAACGCTCGGGCTTGGCAGTCTCATGCATGACGATTCCCAGATCCTCGTCATGTACGAGGAGGACCTGCTCCACCCGGTAGGGTGTGGCGGCCAGAGGGGGACGGGCTGGAGGTGGTTTGCGCCGCCTGCCAGCCCGGCCGGGCCCTCCTGAGCCCGCTGCTGGCTGCCGTCAAGGACACCAGATCGGAGTGGGCGCTATACTGTTGGTTTTCCGGTTCCAGGTGCAGCCTGAGGGGGTAAAACAATTGCAAGTATAAAAAAGAAATACGACTGGAAAATCCAAATTCACCAGTTGCATTTTCCACAGTACATTTTCGATCTTTGTATTTTTCAAAAACACAACCCGTCAGAATGCGAAGCTGCAAGCAATATTCAAAAAGTGTCCCTTGATACGCATTGATATGGGTGGGATGGGAAGCCGGCTTCCTTGTCTTATGGAGCAGCCTCTTGTGGTTGTCGGGTAGCCTGACCACTTGTCAAATAAAAACGCCGGCGGGTTTTGCCGGTTCGCAGTTCGATGCTGAACATTTGTAGCTTTTTAACGAAAATATGCGACCTTTTTTCGTATTTTCAATAATGCGACAAACAAAAATACAAAAGCGCAGCCGCCAAAAAAAGCAAAACGATCGACCCGCGAAAAAAACACAAACAAAGTACAAAAAAGACAAAAAGACAAAGCATACAAAAATTACCAAAAACACAAAAAATGAAACATACAACCGCCCAAAAATACAAAAAATTACGCCCCACGAAAAAACTCCAAACAATTACGCGCCGCGGAAAATACAAAAAATGCAAAATTTGCCGCAATGGGTTGCGAAACCAAAATTTGTAAAATTTGCTGACGCGTTGACGAGGGTGCTTGCTGATTTTGCGGCCCGACTGCATTGGTTTTATTTTGCAACAATACAAAAAGATAGCAACTTCGCAAAAATTCTTGTTGAAAGCGCTAGAAAGAACAACGTGACTCAAAATTCATGGGTGCTACTGGCATTGTGGCCCTCATCTGAGTATGTTGTTTGGGGAACCATGGCCAGTTAGGACTTAGAACCATGCAAAAAATGTGTATCCGTGTTATTATATTTTCATTTTTCTTTTTTTTGGGGTTTCTTAGCTCACCTGAATTCCGGGGAATCAACACTACCGGACTTCAACCGCAAAGCGCCAGATCACAGTGCACACTCTCGGGCCTCAAGTGCTATGTCATACGTTGCAAAAAAGATGAGGTGAACACTTCTATGGAGCTCATTCCAGCGCCCTAGCTCGCCAGTGTGATGGTTTTGCACCATCCATCAGTTTGTTCTGCCATTGGCCCAGGTTCTTTGGGAAAATCAGGGTAATCAAGAGTGAAACGGGGTCACCTAAAGCTCAGCAGGTATCAGTTGGTTGCCAAGATTAAGGTTTTGCGAGGCGCGCCATGCCCACAGCAACGCACTTTGAGAACTGATAGTTGGGCCGGACAGCTGATTGCGTGGCCCAACTCACCAATATTCAATCTCTCTCGGCCAGCCACTGTGTCCAATGAATGACATATGTGGAAAACACATGGTCCAGTTCATGTTCCGTGGAAGCATTCCATGTGGAGAAAACAACAGAACACGCTGTTTAAAGAGACCAGTTGCCCATAAAAAGAATATATTTACATATCTATATATCACCATTGTGCGTTACCGGACGCAGGAGTATCATGCAGCCCCTGCAAACCTTCCTTGGTGTTTTTGACAGGTCCAGTATAGCGCTACTGCCACTTTGGAAAATTCAGCCCTCACCCCTTCTGACGGCGGTGCGCCGTGGTGGTGGTGGTGGTGATGGTCGTCGTGGTCGTGGTCGTGGTGGTCGTGTTCGTGGTTGCGGTTGTGGTCTTGGTCCTGGTCGTGGTGGTGGTGGTGCACGGGGTCGCCGTCGCCGTCGCCGTCGTCGTCGTGGTCGTGGTCGTGGTCGTGGTCGTCGTCGTCGTCGTGGTGAAACACCCATTCACGATTGAAGCGCTAATTAGGCCTGGCAGTCACTGCTTTCAAGCCACACTCTGGCTTGGCAGTCTCGTGCGTGAGGAGTGTTCTGGGAGGGACACGCGACTCCCAGATCCTCCTGCTCCATAGGGTGTGGCGGCCAGAGGGGGACGGGCTGCAGTGGTGCCCCCCTGCGAGCCCGAGCCCTGCCATCAGCCCTTTGCAAGCTGCGCGCTCAACATCCAAAGGTCTCCTGCTTCCCAATCCTCTCCAGGTACTCCAACACTCAGGCTTGGCAGTCTCGTGCGCGAGGAGTGTTCTGGGAGGGACATGTGACTCCCAGAGCCTCGTCATGTACGAGGAGGACCTGCTCCACCCTACCAGGGTGGCGCAGTGGTGGTGACGGAGGCGGTGCGCGCCGCGTGTCACGGGCTCAACGTCCTCTGGGTGAGTTTCAACGTGCGCGAGGAGTGTTCTGGGAGGGACAAAGATGACTTTAGACTTCTGTTTCTCGATGATCTCCATCGTCCTCTTACGACCATCACTGGTCAAGATATCAAAACCTGTTCGGAGGTCAATAGGTTGTCCAACACGCAAACCGTTCATGGCAGCTACTTGACTTAATCGTGCTGAACCTGCGAACAACTCTAGAAAATCAATCTTGCCAGTCATGACAGGTTGCCATGCGTAAGAGGAATATGTAAAGCCTTCCACACCGATCTGGGCTCCGTCGCTCTGGACTAAAGAGCTTGCATGGTCAGAGACCGGAATATCGGTCCGTGCACTCTCAGAACTCAGTAGTGCAACCGGGCCGAGCGGCCCCCAGATCCTCATCATGTGCGTGGAGGGCCTGCTCCACCCAGTACGGTGTGGCGGCCAGAGGAAAACGGGCTGGTGGCGTGTGCGACCTGCGAGCCCGGCCAGTGCCTCCTCACAGGTTTTCGGTGGCAGCCGTCAAGGTCAGGTCTGTCACGGGCTCAACATCCTCTAGGTGAGTTTCAAAGTTCAAAGGCCCCCTGCTTCCCAAAGCTCTCCAGGTACTCCAACGCTCGGGCTTGGCAGTCTCATGCATGACGATTCCCAGATCCTCGTCATGTACGAGGAGGACCTGCTCCACCCGGTAGGGTGTGGCGGCCAGAGGGGGACGGGCTGGAGGTGGTTTGCGCCGCCTGCCAGCCCGGCCGGGCCCTCCTGAGCCCGCTGCTGGCTGCTGTCAAGGACACCAGATCGGAGTGGGCGCTATACCGGCGGTTTTCCGGTTCCAGGTGCAGCCTGAGGGGGGTAAAACAATTGCAAGTATAAAAAAGAAATACGATTGGAAAATACAAATTCACCAGTTGCATTTTCCACAGTACATTTTCGATCTTTGTATTTTTCATATACAACCCGTCAGAATGCGAAGCTGCAAGCAATATTCAAAAAGTGTCCCTTGATACGCATTGATATGGGTGGGATGGGAAGCCGGCTTCCTTGTCTTATGGAGCAGCCTCTTGTGGTTGTCGGGTAGCCTGACCACTTGTCAAATAAAAACGCCGGCGGGTTTTGCCGGTTCGCAGTTCGA
>CAXIVM010002258.1:0-32154 GCA_964035705.1 Porites rus | reverse complement strand
CTTCTTTATTTTTGGTTTGTTGGCTGGATCGGCGGTTTTGGTCTTCTTCGCCGGGTCTTTGGTTGCCTTTGCTTTCTGTACTTCTTTGTTGACCTTGAAAGAACCTGAAGCTCCGGACCCTTTGGTGTTGATAAATTGACCACTCTCCACGCCTCTCTTAAGAGCCATTTTAATAAAATGACTTGCTTTGTCTCCCACTTTGAAATGGTTCTTAACGTACTTGTCGACAGCCTGACGCGAGGAACCATTACGATCTTTCAGGGCGTGAAGGGCTTGTATGATCATTTCTGCATACTTAGGGTGTTCGGCCGGCTGTTTAGAAGCTTTCTTCTGGGTGCTTTTGGCAGACATGTCTCGTTATAGTCTCCACAGCGATAGCTAATGTTGGTTACTTGCGCAACTCTTTTCTTAAGTTGTTATAGCGGACCGCAGAGGGATCAGTTACTACTGATCGCGATAGATCTGTAACCTCTAAGACGTTTGCTAAGTTCTTTGAAAATGAGATGGATTGTAAACGTCAACTTAGGAAGACAGGCAGAGAGATTAACTGAACGAATAAGGAGATGTTGGGCGCAATCACTAATTTTTTGGTAAGCTTAGAGATACTAGTACTCTACTGTGTCCTGTGCAGCACTTGTGTTGTGTGTATTATCGCGAAAAACCTGTAACGGCGTAGAGTATGAGAATTATGTCTGTCTCATTTCACTAGTAGCTAAAAAAGAAACAAGTAGAGACAAGGTAAGAAGTAGTTTATTGGCCATTAACTTTTATTGTCAGGTGGTGGCTCCTAAAGGAGCCGTTTGTAATGTGAGATTGTCAGAACCGAGCTGAGCTGTTATGCACGTTCGCCCCGGATCCTACGAGCCAACTGGATATCTTTAGGCATGATGGTGACACGTTTAGCGTGAATGGCGCAAAGGTTGGTGTCCTCGAAAAGACCGACCAGGTAGGCTTCGCTAGCCTCTTGAAGAGCCAGCACGGCTGAGCTTTGAAAGCGCAAGTCGGTCTTGAAATCCTGAGCGATTTCTCGAACAAGACGCTGAAACGGTAACTTGCGAATCAGCAACTCGGTGGACTTCTGATAACGACGGATCTCTCTGAGGGCCACTGTTCCTGGCCTGTAACGGTGCGGTTTTTTCACGCCACCAGTAGCAGGAGCGCTCTTTCGAGCTGCCTTAGTAGCCAGCTGTTTACGAGGCGCTTTTCCTCCGGTGGACTTTCTCGCTGTTTGCTTGGTTCGGGCCATGACTGTGAAACTGATGTTCAGAAGATTAAAGGCTCTATGTGAAAGCTTGGCAATTTTTATGGCCGCGATTTATCAGGAGGCTGTCGCAAGCCGATTGGATATTTAAGAATTTATGTATTTCTGATTGGTTCGGCTTCGGAGACACCCTGCTTTGATTTGCATGCCTTACAATAGACAGTGGGGCGAAAGAAAATTATAATATTCTTTTGTTGTCCTTTTACTAAGAACAAATCTATGTAAACACAAGAAATAATGTTTCCCGAGAGGTCAGATTGAAGGGTATAGATTGAAAAGTAATTTCTGTTCTGCAGTGATTTAACATAGTACGAGACCTGTCCCTTTTTAAACCTTGACGATAATTCAGACAACCGAGAATGTCCGGTCGCGGCAAAGGAGGTAAAGGCTTGGGCAAAGGTGGTGCTAAGCGTCATCGTAAGATTCTACGCGATAATATCCAAGGAATTACCAAGCCAGCGATCCGTCGTCTCGCTCGCCGTGGGGGTGTAAAGCGAATTTCTGGACTGATCTACGAGGAGACACGCGGTGTTCTGAAAGTTTTCCTTGAGAACGTTATCCGCGATGCCGTGACCTACACCGAGCACGCCAAGCGTAAGACCGTTACAGCCATGGACGTAGTATACGCTCTGAAACGACAAGGACGTACTCTGTACGGTTTTGGGGGTTAGAATACACTGTGATCCCTGATCAACACTTAAACCAACGGCTCTTTTAGGAGCCAACAAATGTATGAAAAGCTCTGACCAAATACGTGATAAGAGAATTTGTTTTCATTACGATCATTGCCGAAGGTTTATACACATATGAACAAGACAACATACACCTGAAATCGATTCAGCGCTTTATTTACTGGGTGCGTCCACGCGAGTTTTTTCTTTTTTTGTGACTTTACAGCAGCGCAGTCGTTACTTATAAAGGGAAATTATTTTTTCCCGTCTAGATTAGCCTCATAGCTCTTTGCGGGGCATACAATACTGTAAAGCTTTTGTCTTTAGTTAGTGAATAAACTGTTGCTGTACGTTGTTGTTGTCGCAGAATTAAGAGAGCGAGCTGGTTTGTGTCGTTACCGACGACGGTTTATAACTGTGTCTGTTTATTTTACGTAAACAGCTTATGTACTGAATGAAATCACGACGATCTCTTGTAATTTTGACGCAAAGAAAACAATATTTCAAGCTCAGTAGTAGCAGCAATGTTTGTTCCCGGTTGGTAGGAATGCGATTAATTGTGTACTCGTTTAAAAAGATCAGAAAGTTGTTCGATTGTCGCTTGGTATGTACCTCGAAGTTCGTATAAAAACCTGTTGGAAACAGCGCGAATGAAACCTGCATAAAAAGCAAACGCAATTTCAACTTTCATGATATAATCACATCAGTCTTTAAATTCATGTTACACCGAGCTAAACTGACCTAAGACTGGTTTCAGTTTCAAGCAATGTTGTGGTTGCTGTTGTTTCTTTCTTACATGCTATAGCCGAAATAACGCTAAATATGCTTTGGTATACGCATTTATGAACAAAACTAGGAACATGGAACCATGCAAAAACAAGTAGAAATAGCAAGTTTCCGCGAGACATAATTATTTGCGGCTAAGTATCCATCCAGTTATTAATCCCAAACTGAGACGGCGAATACTATTTGGGGGGTAGATTACAAATTTATATCGTGATTGGTCATGACTTTATTCTAGACTTGGTGGCTCCTAAAAGAGCCGTTTGTATTTATGGTTGTTGCCGTCGCTTAGTGTTGTTTCTTCTCTGTCTTTTTAGGTAGTAATACTGCCTGAATGTTGGGAAGAACACCGCCTTGAGCGATGGTGACACCGGCAAGGAGTTTGTTTAATTCTTCGTCATTTCGCACAGCCAGCTGGAGGTGACGAGGAATGATTCTTGACTTCTTGTTGTCGCGTGCTGCGTTTCCTGCTAACTCGAGGATCTCAGCACTCAGATACTCAAGTACGGCAGCCAAGTACACGGGAGCACCGGCTCCGACGCGTTCAGCGTAGTTGCCTTTACGAAGAAGGCGATGGATGCGACCAACAGGAAATTGTAGTCCTGCCCTGGAAGAACGAGTCTTTGACTTGGTGCCCTGGGCTTTACCTTTTCCTCGTCCGGTCATTTTGTCGACTAACTCGTATATTAAGTTTCAGTTTAAGTTTCAGGAGACTGTTTTCCAAGACATAACTTCGGCCGCCATAATTTATCACGCGCGGACTGCGTTTCGTGGATCAGATTGCACCAATCAAAAGTCTAACATTGGCTCATAAAAAGAAATTCTAGCCTTGCAATTGTTCTCTTTGTGTCGATTGGCGGCACGCTCCATTGTTTACACTGAGAAAAACAAAACACCAATCACCGACGAGAACTTGCGATCCGCATATTAATTGATCCTATTGAATTTGGCAACATAAATAGAAACTGTGATATCCCGAATTAGCAAACTCGATTTCGAAAAGGCAGAGATATCTTTCTTTACCATGGCACCTAAACCGATTGCAGCTAAAAAAGGAGAGAAGAAGAGCGGCGGTAAGGCAAAATCCACGTCGGGCGACAGTACGAAAAAACGGCGATCGAAACGGAAGGAGAGTTATGCGATCTACATCTACAAAGTGTTAAAGCAGGTACATCCTGACACCGGAATCTCCAGCAAAGCAATGGGTATCATGAACTCTTTCGTGAACGATATCTTCGAGCGCATTGCTACAGAATCCTCCCGTCTAGCCCACTACAACAAGAAGTCCACTATCAGCTCCCGCGAGATTCAGACAGCCATCAGACTGCTCCTTCCAGGAGAACTCGCAAAGCACGCAGTCAGTGAGGGTACCAAGGCCGTCACGAAGTACACTAGTAGCAAGTGAAAACCATTCTTCAATACCAGATCTAAACAACGGCTCTTTTAGGAGCCACCAAATGTCAAAAAAAGCAATGATCAACACTCAACACGGTTTCTTAGAGTTTTCAATCGTCATTATAAACCCCGACACTCGCTCGCTCGCACACTTGCTCCCATTAAAACGAACAAATCATTCCTCTATTTCCCCGTTCAACTTTACTTTTTACATAAAAAAAAAAACAACAACAACAACAACAAAAAACAGATAAAGGTTTTAAAAGATGATTTTTATGTAAGCAAGGAGAAAAGAAGAAAAAAAAAAGAAACAAATAAACGATTGCTGGGTGACAACACGCACCGAGCCAAACAGTTTCCGCAGGATCTCCTTCCCAGCGCGATGACCACTACACCACGCCAGAGAATCAACTGACGTAATTCGTAAAACAACGTTACTTAAAAGTGTTACAGGCATGAACAGGTCACTTCGGTACTGCACTTGAGAACAAGAGAACGGTTTACCAGGCTGCAAATATATATTTTCCGGGATGTAAGGGTTTTAATACTTCAAATCAGTTAAGCGGGAGGGATTCTGACTATTCAATATTGATGTTTACGGTAGTTTTCATTACCCGGGTACCTGATAACCAGTTTCTTGACTAAGGTGCATGTACTGACCACTTCGAAGAAAAAGTATTTATCTTATCTGATCTGATCTGATCTGATCTGATCTTATGGAGTGGCTTTTGTTTACTCTTTTAAGGCGTCTCTAAGCCGCGGTTCAAGTAACCTTCTGCTCAACAAAAACGAAATCAGTTTCGGCAAAGGAGAAATAAATACTGTGCTATAGGTGACGGTGACCTAAGGTCAACATACTAGAGGTGATATTGGTGATGACTTTACTTTATTTGGTGGCTCCTAAAGGAGCCGGTAGTTGAATAAGCGGGCGAGTTTTACTTGCCACTGACTTTCTTGTTGACTGTTTTTTTAACCGAGGCTTTGCTTTCTTTCGCTTTCTTAGGCAACGGCTTCTTTGTAGCAGTCTTCTTTGGCACGAGAGGTGTCTTCTTCTTGCTGCTGGAAACTTTCTTACCCGGCGATTTCTTGGTTTTCTCGGCTGGTTTGCGGGCGGTCTTTTCTTTCGCGGCGACCTTCTTTATTTTTGGTTTGTTGGCTGGATCGGCGGTTTTGGTCTTCTTCGCCGGGTCTTTGGTTGCCTTTGCTTTCTGTACTTCTTTGTTGACCTTGAAAGAACCTGAAGCTCCGGACCCTTTGGTGTTGATAAATTGACCACTCTCCACGCCTCTCTTAAGAGCCATTTTAATAAAATGACTTGCTTTGTCTCCCACTTTGAAATGGTTCTTAACGTACTTGTCGACAGCCTGACGCGAGGAACCATTACGATCTTTCAGGGCGTGAAGGGCTTGTATGATCATTTCTGCATACTTAGGGTGTTCGGCCGGCTGTTTAGAAGCTTTCTTCTGGGTGCTTTTGGCAGACATGTCTCGTTATAGTCTCCACAGCGATAGCTAATGTTGGTTACTTGCGCAACTCTTTTCTTAAGTTGTTATAGCGGACCGCAGAGGGATCAGTTACTACTGATCGCGATAGATCTGTAACCTCTAAGACGTTTGCTAAGTTCTTTGAAAATGAGATGGATTGTAAACGTCAACTTAGGAAGACAGGCAGAGAGATTAACTGAACGAATAAGGAGATGTTGGGCGCAATCACTAATTTTTTGGTAAGCTTAGAGATACTAGTACTCTACTGTGTCCTGTGCAGCACTTGTGTTGTGTGTATTATCGCGAAAAACCTGTAACGGCGTAGAGTATGAGAATTATGTCTGTCTCATTTCACTAGTAGCTAAAAAAGAAACAAGTAGAGACAAGGTAAGAAGTAGTTTATTGGCCATTAACTTTTATTGTCAGGTGGTGGCTCCTAAAGGAGCCGTTTGTAATGTGAGATTGTCAGAACCGAGCTGAGCTGTTATGCACGTTCGCCCCGGATCCTACGAGCCAACTGGATATCTTTAGGCATGATGGTGACACGTTTAGCGTGAATGGCGCAAAGGTTGGTGTCCTCGAAAAGACCGACCAGGTAGGCTTCGCTAGCCTCTTGAAGAGCCAGCACGGCTGAGCTTTGAAAGCGCAAGTCGGTCTTGAAATCCTGAGCGATTTCTCGAACAAGACGCTGAAACGGTAACTTGCGAATCAGCAACTCGGTGGACTTCTGATAACGACGGATCTCTCTGAGGGCCACTGTTCCTGGCCTGTAACGGTGCGGTTTTTTCACGCCACCAGTAGCAGGAGCGCTCTTTCGAGCTGCCTTAGTAGCCAGCTGTTTACGAGGCGCTTTTCCTCCGGTGGACTTTCTCGCTGTTTGCTTGGTTCGGGCCATGACTGTGAAACTGATGTTCAGAAGATTAAAGGCTCTATGTGAAAGCTTGGCAATTTTTATGGCCGCGATTTATCAGGAGGCTGTCGCAAGCCGATTGGATATTTAAGAATTTATGTATTTCTGATTGGTTCGGCTTCGGAGACACCCTGCTTTGATTTGCATGCCTTACAATAGACAGTGGGGCGAAAGAAAATTATAATATTCTTTTGTTGTCCTTTTACTAAGAACAAATCTATGTAAACACAAGAAATAATGTTTCCCGAGAGGTCAGATTGAAGGGTATAGATTGAAAAGTAATTTCTGTTCTGCAGTGATTTAACATAGTACGAGACCTGTCCCTTTTTAAACCTTGACGATAATTCAGACAACCGAGAATGTCCGGTCGCGGCAAAGGAGGTAAAGGCTTGGGCAAAGGTGGTGCTAAGCGTCATCGTAAGATTCTACGCGATAATATCCAAGGAATTACCAAGCCAGCGATCCGTCGTCTCGCTCGCCGTGGGGGTGTAAAGCGAATTTCTGGACTGATCTACGAGGAGACACGCGGTGTTCTGAAAGTTTTCCTTGAGAACGTTATCCGCGATGCCGTGACCTACACCGAGCACGCCAAGCGTAAGACCGTTACAGCCATGGACGTAGTATACGCTCTGAAACGACAAGGACGTACTCTGTACGGTTTTGGGGGTTAGAATACACTGTGATCCCTGATCAACACTTAAACCAACGGCTCTTTTAGGAGCCAACAAATGTATGAAAAGCTCTGACCAAATACGTGATAAGAGAATTTGTTTTCATTACGATCATTGCCGAAGGTTTATACACATATGAACAAGACAACATACACCTGAAATCGATTCAGCGCTTTATTTACTGGGTGCGTCCACGCGAGTTTTTTCTTTTTTTGTGACTTTACAGCAGCGCAGTCGTTACTTATAAAGGGAAATTATTTTTTCCCGTCTAGATTAGCCTCATAGCTCTTTGCGGGGCATACAATACTGTAAAGCTTTTGTCTTTAGTTAGTGAATAAACTGTTGCTGTACGTTGTTGTTGTCGCAGAATTAAGAGAGCGAGCTGGTTTGTGTCGTTACCGACGACGGTTTATAACTGTGTCTGTTTATTTTACGTAAACAGCTTATGTACTGAATGAAATCACGACGATCTCTTGTAATTTTGACGCAAAGAAAACAATATTTCAAGCTCAGTAGTAGCAGCAATGTTTGTTCCCGGTTGGTAGGAATGCGATTAATTGTGTACTCGTTTAAAAAGATCAGAAAGTTGTTCGATTGTCGCTTGGTATGTACCTCGAAGTTCGTATAAAAACCTGTTGGAAACAGCGCGAATGAAACCTGCATAAAAAGCAAACGCAATTTCAACTTTCATGATATAATCACATCAGTCTTTAAATTCATGTTACACCGAGCTAAACTGACCTAAGACTGGTTTCAGTTTCAAGCAATGTTGTGGTTGCTGTTGTTTCTTTCTTACATGCTATAGCCGAAATAACGCTAAATATGCTTTGGTATACGCATTTATGAACAAAACTAGGAACATGGAACCATGCAAAAACAAGTAGAAATAGCAAGTTTCCGCGAGACATAATTATTTGCGGCTAAGTATCCATCCAGTTATTAATCCCAAACTGAGACGGCGAATACTATTTGGGGGGTAGATTACAAATTTATATCGTGATTGGTCATGACTTTATTCTAGACTTGGTGGCTCCTAAAAGAGCCGTTTGTATTTATGGTTGTTGCCGTCGCTTAGTGTTGTTTCTTCTCTGTCTTTTTAGGTAGTAATACTGCCTGAATGTTGGGAAGAACACCGCCTTGAGCGATGGTGACACCGGCAAGGAGTTTGTTTAATTCTTCGTCATTTCGCACAGCCAGCTGGAGGTGACGAGGAATGATTCTTGACTTCTTGTTGTCGCGTGCTGCGTTTCCTGCTAACTCGAGGATCTCAGCACTCAGATACTCAAGTACGGCAGCCAAGTACACGGGAGCACCGGCTCCGACGCGTTCAGCGTAGTTGCCTTTACGAAGAAGGCGATGGATGCGACCAACAGGAAATTGTAGTCCTGCCCTGGAAGAACGAGTCTTTGACTTGGTGCCCTGGGCTTTACCTTTTCCTCGTCCGGTCATTTTGTCGACTAACTCGTATATTAAGTTTCAGTTTAAGTTTCAGGAGACTGTTTTCCAAGACATAACTTCGGCCGCCATAATTTATCACGCGCGGACTGCGTTTCGTGGATCAGATTGCACCAATCAAAAGTCTAACATTGGCTCATAAAAAGAAATTCTAGCCTTGCAATTGTTCTCTTTGTGTCGATTGGCGGCACGCTCCATTGTTTACACCGAGAAAAACAAAACACCAATCACCGACGAGAACTTGCGATCCGCATATTAATTGATCCTATTGAATTTGGCAACATAAATAGAAACTGTGATATCCCGAATTAGCAAACTCGATTTCGAAAAGGCAGAGATATCTTTCTTTACCATGGCACCTAAACCGATTGCAGCTAAAAAAGGAGAGAAGAAGAGCGGCGGTAAGGCAAAATCCACGTCGGGCGACAGTACGAAAAAACGGCGATCGAAACGGAAGGAGAGTTATGCGATCTACATCTACAAAGTGTTAAAGCAGGTACATCCTGACACCGGAATCTCCAGCAAAGCAATGGGTATCATGAACTCTTTCGTGAACGATATCTTCGAGCGCATTGCTACAGAATCCTCCCGTCTAGCCCACTACAACAAGAAGTCCACTATCAGCTCCCGCGAGATTCAGACAGCCATCAGACTGCTCCTTCCAGGAGAACTCGCAAAGCACGCAGTCAGTGAGGGTACCAAGGCCGTCACGAAGTACACTAGTAGCAAGTGAAAACCATTCTTCAATACCAGATCTAAACAACGGCTCTTTTAGGAGCCACCAAATGTCAAAAAAAGCAATGATCAACACTCAACACGGTTTCTTAGAGTTTTCAATCGTCATTATAAACCCCGACACTCGCTCGCTCGCACACTTGCTCCCATTAAAACGAACAAATCATTCCTCTATTTCCCCGTTCAACTTTACTTTTTACATAAAAAAAAAAAACAACAACAACAACAACAAAAAACAGATAAAGGTTTTAAAAGATGATTTTTATGTAAGCAAGGAGAAAAGAAGAAAAAAAAAAGAAACAAATAAACGATTGCTGGGTGACAACACGCACCGAGCCAAACAGTTTCCGCAGGATCTCCTTCCCAGCGCGATGACCACTACACCACGCCAGAGAATCAACTGACGTAATTCGTAAAACAACGTTACTTAAAAGTGTTACAGGCATGAACAGGTCACTTCGGTACTGCACTTGAGAACAAGAGAACGGTTTACCAGGCTGCAAATATATATTTTCCGGGATGTAAGGGTTTTAATACTTCAAATCAGTTAAGCGGGAGGGATTCTGACTATTCAATATTGATGTTTACGGTAGTTTTCATTACCCGGGTACCTGATAACCAGTTTCTTGACTAAGGTGCATGTACTGACCACTTCGAAGAAAAAGTATTTATCTTATCTGATCTGATCTGATCTGATCTGATCTTATGGAGTGGCTTTTGTTTACTCTTTTAAGGCGTCTCTAAGCCGCGGTTCAAGTAACCTTCTGCTCAACAAAAACGAAATCAGTTTCGGCAAAGGAGAAATAAATACTGTGCTATAGGTGACGGTGACCTAAGGTCAACATACTAGAGGTGATATTGGTGATGACTTTACTTTATTTGGTGGCTCCTAAAGGAGCCGGTAGTTGAATAAGCGGGCGAGTTTTACTTGCCACTGACTTTCTTGTTGACTGTTTTTTTAACCGAGGCTTTGCTTTCTTTCGCTTTCTTAGGCAACGGCTTCTTTGTAGCAGTCTTCTTTGGCACGAGAGGTGTCTTCTTCTTGCTGCTGGAAACTTTCTTACCCGGCGATTTCTTGGTTTTCTCGGCTGGTTTGCGGGCGGTCTTTTCTTTCGCGGCGACCTTCTTTATTTTTGGTTTGTTGGCTGGATCGGCGGTTTTGGTCTTCTTCGCCGGGTCTTTGGTTGCCTTTGCTTTCTGTACTTCTTTGTTGACCTTGAAAGAACCTGAAGCTCCGGACCCTTTGGTGTTGATAAATTGACCACTCTCCACGCCTCTCTTAAGAGCCATTTTAATAAAATGACTTGCTTTGTCTCCCACTTTGAAATGGTTCTTAACGTACTTGTCGACAGCCTGACGCGAGGAACCATTACGATCTTTCAGGGCGTGAAGGGCTTGTATGATCATTTCTGCATACTTAGGGTGTTCGGCCGGCTGTTTAGAAGCTTTCTTCTGGGTGCTTTTGGCAGACATGTCTCGTTATAGTCTCCACAGCGATAGCTAATGTTGGTTACTTGCGCAACTCTTTTCTTAAGTTGTTATAGCGGACCGCAGAGGGATCAGTTACTACTGATCGCGATAGATCTGTAACCTCTAAGACGTTTGCTAAGTTCTTTGAAAATGAGATGGATTGTAAACGTCAACTTAGGAAGACAGGCAGAGAGATTAACTGAACGAATAAGGAGATGTTGGGCGCAATCACTAATTTTTTGGTAAGCTTAGAGATACTAGTACTCTACTGTGTCCTGTGCAGCACTTGTGTTGTGTGTATTATCGCGAAAAACCTGTAACGGCGTAGAGTATGAGAATTATGTCTGTCTCATTTCACTAGTAGCTAAAAAAGAAACAAGTAGAGACAAGGTAAGAAGTAGTTTATTGGCCATTAACTTTTATTGTCAGGTGGTGGCTCCTAAAGGAGCCGTTTGTAATGTGAGATTGTCAGAACCGAGCTGAGCTGTTATGCACGTTCGCCCCGGATCCTACGAGCCAACTGGATATCTTTAGGCATGATGGTGACACGTTTAGCGTGAATGGCGCAAAGGTTGGTGTCCTCGAAAAGACCGACCAGGTAGGCTTCGCTAGCCTCTTGAAGAGCCAGCACGGCTGAGCTTTGAAAGCGCAAGTCGGTCTTGAAATCCTGAGCGATTTCTCGAACAAGACGCTGAAACGGTAACTTGCGAATCAGCAACTCGGTGGACTTCTGATAACGACGGATCTCTCTGAGGGCCACTGTTCCTGGCCTGTAACGGTGCGGTTTTTTCACGCCACCAGTAGCAGGAGCGCTCTTTCGAGCTGCCTTAGTAGCCAGCTGTTTACGAGGCGCTTTTCCTCCGGTGGACTTTCTCGCTGTTTGCTTGGTTCGGGCCATGACTGTGAAACTGATGTTCAGAAGATTAAAGGCTCTATGTGAAAGCTTGGCAATTTTTATGGCCGCGATTTATCAGGAGGCTGTCGCAAGCCGATTGGATATTTAAGAATTTATGTATTTCTGATTGGTTCGGCTTCGGAGACACCCTGCTTTGATTTGCATGCCTTACAATAGACAGTGGGGCGAAAGAAAATTATAATATTCTTTTGTTGTCCTTTTACTAAGAACAAATCTATGTAAACACAAGAAATAATGTTTCCCGAGAGGTCAGATTGAAGGGTATAGATTGAAAAGTAATTTCTGTTCTGCAGTGATTTAACATAGTACGAGACCTGTCCCTTTTTAAACCTTGACGATAATTCAGACAACCGAGAATGTCCGGTCGCGGCAAAGGAGGTAAAGGCTTGGGCAAAGGTGGTGCTAAGCGTCATCGTAAGATTCTACGCGATAATATCCAAGGAATTACCAAGCCAGCGATCCGTCGTCTCGCTCGCCGTGGGGGTGTAAAGCGAATTTCTGGACTGATCTACGAGGAGACACGCGGTGTTCTGAAAGTTTTCCTTGAGAACGTTATCCGCGATGCCGTGACCTACACCGAGCACGCCAAGCGTAAGACCGTTACAGCCATGGACGTAGTATACGCTCTGAAACGACAAGGACGTACTCTGTACGGTTTTGGGGGTTAGAATACACTGTGATCCCTGATCAACACTTAAACCAACGGCTCTTTTAGGAGCCAACAAATGTATGAAAAGCTCTGACCAAATACGTGATAAGAGAATTTGTTTTCATTACGATCATTGCCGAAGGTTTATACACATATGAACAAGACAACATACACCTGAAATCGATTCAGCGCTTTATTTACTGGGTGCGTCCACGCGAGTTTTTTCTTTTTTTGTGACTTTACAGCAGCGCAGTCGTTACTTATAAAGGGAAATTATTTTTTCCCGTCTAGATTAGCCTCATAGCTCTTTGCGGGGCATACAATACTGTAAAGCTTTTGTCTTTAGTTTTAGTTAGTGAATAAACTGTTGCTGTACGTTGTTGTTGTCGCAGAATTAAGAGAGCAAGCTGGTTTGTGTCGTTACCGACGACGGTTTATAACTGTGTCTGTTTATTTTACGTAAACAGCTTATGTACTGAATGAAATCACGACGATCTCTTGTAATTTTGACGCAAAGAAAACAATATTTCAAGCTCAGTAGTAGCAGCAATGTTTGTTCCCGGTTGCTAGGAATGCGATGAATTGTGTACTCGTTTAAAAAGATCAGAAAGTTGTTCGATTGTCGCTTGGTATGTACCTCGAAGTTCGTATAAAAACCTGTTGGAAACAGCGCGAATGAAACCTGCATAAAAAGCAAACGCAATTTCAACTTTCATGATATAATCACATCAGTCTTTAAATTCATGTTACACCGAGCTAAACTGACCTAAGACTGGTTTCAGTTTCAAGCAATGTTGTGGTTGCTGTTGTTTCTTTCTTACATGCTATAGCCGAAATAACGCTAAATATGCTTTGGTATACGCATTTATGAACAAAACTAGGAACATGGAACCATGCAAAAACAAGTAGAAATAGCAAGTTTCCGCGAGACATAATTATTTGCGGCTAAGTATCCATCCAGTTATTAATCCCAAACTGAGACGGCGAATACTATTTGGGGGGTAGATTACAAATTTATATCGTGATTGGTCATGACTTTATTCTAGACTTGGTGGCTCCTAAAAGAGCCGTTTGTATTTATGGTTGTTGCCGTCGCTTAGTGTTGTTTCTTCTCTGTCTTTTTAGGTAGTAATACTGCCTGAATGTTGGGAAGAACACCGCCTTGAGCGATGGTGACACCGGCAAGGAGTTTGTTTAATTCTTCGTCATTTCGCACAGCCAACTGGAGGTGACGAGGAATGATTCTTGACTTCTTGTTGTCGCGTGCTGCGTTTCCTGCTAACTCGAGGATCTCAGCACTCAGATACTCAAGTACGGCAGCCAAGTACACGGGAGCACCGGCTCCGACGCGTTCAGCGTAGTTGCCTTTACGAAGAAGGCGATGGATGCGACCAACAGGAAATTGTAGTCCTGCCCTGGAAGAACGAGTCTTTGACTTGGTGCCCTGGGCTTTACCTTTTCCTCGTCCGGTCATTTTGTCGACTAACTCGTATATTAAGTTTCAGTTTAAGTTTCAGGAGACTGTTTTCCAAGACATAACTTCGGCCGCCATAATTTATCACGCGCGGACTGCGTTTCGTGGATCAGATTGCACCAATCAAAAGTCTAACATTGGCTCATAAAAAGAAATTCTAGCCTTGCAATTGTTCTCTTTGTGTCGATTGGCGGCACGCTCCATTGTTTACACCGAGAAAAACAAAACACCAATCACCGACGAGAACTTGCGATCCGCATATTAATTGATCCTATTGAATTTGGCAACATAAATAGAAACTGTGATATCCCGAATTAGCAAACTCGATTTCGAAAAGGCAGAGATATCTTTCTTTACCATGGCACCTAAACCGATTGCAGCTAAAAAAGGAGAGAAGAAGAGCGGCGGTAAGGCAAAATCCACGTCGGGCGACAGTACGAAAAAACGGCGATCGAAACGGAAGGAGAGTTATGCGATCTACATCTACAAAGTGTTAAAGCAGGTACATCCTGACACCGGAATCTCCAGCAAAGCAATGGGTATCATGAACTCTTTCGTGAACGATATCTTCGAGCGCATTGCTACAGAATCCTCCCGTCTAGCCCACTACAACAAGAAGTCCACTATCAGCTCCCGCGAGATTCAGACAGCCATCAGACTGCTCCTTCCAGGAGAACTCGCAAAGCACGCAGTCAGTGAGGGTACCAAGGCCGTCACGAAGTACACTAGTAGCAAGTGAAAACCATTCTTCAATACCAGATCTAAACAACGGCTCTTTTAGGAGCCACCAAATGTCAAAAAAAGCAATGATCAACACTCAACACGGTTTCTTAGAGTTTTCAATCGTCATTATAAACCCCGACACTCGCTCGCTCGCACACTTGCTCCCATTAAAACGAACAAATCATTCCTCTATTTCCCCGTTCAACTTTACTTTTTACATAAAAAAAAAAAACAACAACAACAACAACAACAAAAAACAGATAAAGGTTTTAAAAGATGATTTTTATGTAAGCAAGGAGAAAAGAAGAAAAAAAAAAGAAACAAATAAACGATTGCTGGGTGACAACACGCACCGAGCCAAACAGTTTCCGCAGGATCTCCTTCCCAGCGCGATGACCACTACACCACGCCAGAGAATCAACTGACGTAATTCGTAAAACAACGTTACTTAAAAGTGTTACAGGCATGAACAGGTCACTTCGGTACTGCACTTGAGAACAAGAGAACGGTTTACCAGGCTGCAAATATATATTTTCCGGGATGTAAGGGTTTTAATACTTCAAATCAGTTAAGCGGGAGGGATTCTGACTATTCAATATTGATGTTTACGGTAGTTTTCATTACCCGGATACCTGATAACCAGTTTCTTGACTAAGGTGCATGTACTGACCACTTCGAATAAAAAGTATTTATCTTATCTGATCTGATCTGATCTGATCTGATCTTATGGAGTGGCTTTTGTTTACTCTTTTAAGGCGTCTCTAAGCCGCGGTTCAAGTAACCTTCTGCTCAACAAAAACGAAATCAGTTTCGGCAAAGGAGAAATAAATACTGTGCTATAGGTGACGGTGACCTAAGGTCAACATACTAGAGGTGATATTGGTGATGACTTTACTTTATTTGGTGGCTCCTAAAGGAGCCGGTAGTTGAATAAGCGGGCGAGTTTTACTTGCCACTGACTTTCTTGTTGACTGTTTTTTTAACCGAGGCTTTGCTTTCTTTCGCTTTCTTAGGCAACGGCTTCTTTGTAGCAGTCTTCTTTGGCACGAGAGGTGTCTTCTTCTTGCTGCTGGAAACTTTCTTACCCGGCGATTTCTTGGTTTTCTCGGCTGGTTTGCGGGCGGTCTTTTCTTTCGCGGCGACCTTCTTTATTTTTGGTTTGTTGGCTGGATCGGCGGTTTTGGTCTTCTTCGCCGGGTCTTTGGTTGCCTTTGCTTTCTGTACTTCTTTGTTGACCTTGAAAGAACCTGAAGCTCCGGACCCTTTGGTGTTGATAAATTGACCACTCTCCACGCCTCTCTTAAGAGCCATTTTAATAAAATGACTTGCTTTGTCTCCCACTTTGAAATGGTTCTTAACGTACTTGTCGACAGCCTGACGCGAGGAACCATTACGATCTTTCAGGGCGTGAAGGGCTTGTATGATCATTTCTGCATACTTAGGGTGTTCGGCCGGCTGTTTAGAAGCTTTCTTCTGGGTGCTTTTGGCAGACATGTCTCGTTATTGTCTCCACAGCGATAGCTAATGTTGGTTACTTGCGCAACTCTTTTCTTAAGTTGTTATAGCGGACCGCAGAGGGATCAGTTACTACTGATCGCGATAGATCTGTAACCTCTAAGACGTTTGCTAAGTTCTTTGAAAATGAGATGGATTGTAAACGTCAACTTAGGAAGACAGGCAGAGAGATTAACTGAACGAATAAGGAGATGTTGGGCGCAATCACTAATTTTTTGGTAAGCTTAGAGATACTAGTACTCTACTGTGTCCTGTGCAGCACTTGTGTTGTGTGTATTATCGCGAAAAACCTGTAACGGCGTAGAGTATGAGAATTATGTCTGTCTCATTTCACTAGTAACTAAAAAAGAAACAAGTAGAGACAAGGTAAGAAGTAGTTTATTGGCCATTAACTTTTATTGTCAGGTGGTGGCTCCTAAAGGAGCCGTTTGTGTTGTGAGATTGTCAGAACCGAGCTGAGCTGTTATGCACGTTCGCCCCGGATCCTACGAGCCAACTGGATATCTTTAGGCATGATGGTGACACGTTTAGCGTGAATGGCGCAAAGGTTGGTGTCCTCGAAAAGACCGACCAGGTAGGCTTCGCTAGCCTCTTGAAGAGCCAGCACGGCTGAGCTTTGAAAGCGCAAGTCGGTCTTGAAATCCTGAGCGATTTCTCGAACAAGACGCTGAAACGGTAACTTGCGAATCAGCAACTCGGTGGACTTCTGATAACGACGGATCTCTCTGAGGGCCACTGTTCCTGGCCTGTAACGGTGCGGTTTTTTCACGCCACCAGTAGCAGGAGCGCTCTTTCGAGCTGCCTTAGTAGCCAGCTGTTTACGAGGCGCTTTTCCTCCGGTGGACTTTCTCGCTGTTTGTTTGGTTCGGGCCATGACTGTGAAACTGATGTTCAGAAGATTAAAGGCTCTATGTGAAAGCTTGGCAATTTTTATGGCCGCGATTTATCAGGAGGCTGTCGCAAGCCGATTGGATATTTAAGAATTTATGTATTTCTGATTGGTTCGGCTTCGGAGACACCCTGCTTTGATTTGCATGCCTTACAATAGACAGTGGGGCGAAAGAAAATTATAATATTCTTTTGTTGTCCTTTTACTAAGAACAAATCTATGTAAACACAAGAAATAATGTTTCCCGAGAGGTCAGATTGAAGGGTATAGATTGAAAAGCAATTTCTGTTCTGCAGTGATTTAACATAGTACGAGACCTGTCCCTTTTTAAACCTTGACGATAATTCAGACAACCGAGAATGTCCGGTCGCGGCAAAGGAGGTAAAGGCTTGGGCAAAGGTGGTGCTAAGCGTCATCGTAAGATTCTACGCGATAATATCCAAGGAATTACCAAGCCAGCGATCCGTCGTCTCGCTCGCCGTGGGGGTGTAAAGCGAATTTCTGGACTGATCTACGAGGAGACACGCGGTGTTCTGAAAGTTTTCCTTGAGAACGTTATCCGCGATGCCGTGACCTACACCGAGCACGCCAAGCGTAAGACCGTTACAGCCATGGACGTAGTATACGCTCTGAAACGACAAGGACGTACTCTGTACAGTTTTGGGGGTTAGAATACACTGTGATCCCTGATCAACACTTAAACCAACGGCTCTTTTAGGAGCCAACAAATGTATGAAAAGCTCTGACCAAATACGTGATAAGAGAATTTGTTTTCATTACGATCATTGCCGAAGGTTTATACACATATGAACAAGACAACATACACCTGAAATCGATTCAGCGCTTTATTTACTGGGTGCGTCCACGCGAGTTTTTTCTTTTTTTGTGACTTTACAGCAGCGCAGTCGTTACTTATAAAGGGAAATTATTTTTTCCCGTCTAGATTAGCCTCATAGCTCTTTGCGGGGCGTACAATACTGTAAAGCTTTTGTCTTTAGTTAGTGAATAAACTGTTGCTGTACGTTGTTGTTGTCGCAGAATTAAGAGAGCAAGCTGGTTTGTGTCGTTACCGACGACGGTTTATAACTGTGTCTGTTTATTTTACGTAAACAGCTTATGTACTGAATGAAATCACGACGATCTCTTGTAATTTTGACGCAAAGAAAACAATATTTCAAGCTCAGTAGTAGCAGCAATGTTTGTTCCCGGTTGCTAGGAATGCGATGAATTGTGTACTCGTTTAAAAAGATCAGAAAGTTGTTCGATTGTCGCTTGGTATGTACCTCGAAGTTCGTATAAAAACCTGTTGGAAACAGCGCGAATGAAACCTGCATAAAAAGCAAACGCAATTTCAACTTTCATGATATAATCACATCAGTCTTTAAATTCATGTTACACCGAGCTAAACTGACCTAAGACTGGTTTCAGTTTCAAGCAATGTTGTGGTTGCTGTTGTTTCTTTCTTACATGCTATAGCCGAAATAACGCTAAATATGCTTTGGTATACGCATTTATGAACAAAACTAGGAACATGGAACCATGCAAAAACAAGTAGAAATAGCAAGTTTCCGCGAGACATAATTATTTGCGGCTAAGTATCCATCCAGTTATTAATCCCAAACTGAGACGGCGAATACTATTTGGGGGGTAGATTACAAATTTATATCGTGATTGGTCATGACTTTATTCTAGACTTGGTGGCTCCTAAAAGAGCCGTTTGTATTTATGGTTGTTGCCGTCGCTTAGTGTTGTTTCTTCTCTGTCTTTTTAGGTAGTAATACTGCCTGAATGTTGGGAAGAACACCGCCTTGAGCGATGGTGACACCGGCAAGGAGTTTGTTTAATTCTTCGTCATTTCGCACAGCCAACTGGAGGTGACGAGGAATGATTCTTGACTTCTTGTTGTCGCGTGCTGCGTTTCCTGCTAACTCGAGGATCTCAGCACTCAGATACTCAAGTACGGCAGCCAAGTACACGGGAGCACCGGCTCCGACGCGTTCAGCGTAGTTGCCTTTACGAAGAAGGCGATGGATGCGACCAACAGGAAATTGTAGTCCTGCCCTGGAAGAACGAGTCTTTGACTTGGTGCCCTGGGCTTTACCTTTTCCTCGTCCGGTCATTTTGTCGACTAACTCGTATATTAAGTTTCAGTTTAAGTTTCAGGAGACTGTTTTCCAAGACATAACTTCGGCCGCCATAATTTATCACGCGCGGACTGCGTTTCGTGGATCAGATTGCACCAATCAAAAGTCTAACATTGGCTCATAAAAAGAAATTCTAGCCTTGCAATTGTTCTCTTTGTGTCGATTGGCGGCACGCTCCATTGTTTACACCGAGAAAAACAAAACACCAATCACCGACGAGAACTTGCGATCCGCATATTAATTGATCCTATTGAATTTGGCAACATAAATAGAAACTGTGATATCCCGAATTAGCAAACTCGATTTCGAAAAGGCAGAGATATCTTTCTTTACCATGGCACCTAAACCGATTGCAGCTAAAAAAGGAGAGAAGAAGAGCGGCGGTAAGGCAAAATCCACGTCGGGCGACAGTACGAAAAAACGGCGATCGAAACGGAAGGAGAGTTATGCGATCTACATCTACAAAGTGTTAAAGCAGGTACATCCTGACACCGGAATCTCCAGCAAAGCAATGGGTATCATGAACTCTTTCGTGAACGATATCTTCGAGCGCATTGCTACAGAATCCTCCCGTCTAGCCCACTACAACAAGAAGTCCACTATCAGCTCCCGCGAGATTCAGACAGCCATCAGACTGCTCCTTCCAGGAGAACTCGCAAAGCACGCAGTCAGTGAGGGTACCAAGGCCGTCACGAAGTACACTAGTAGCAAGTGAAAACCATTCTTCAATACCAGATCTAAACAACGGCTCTTTTAGGAGCCACCAAATGTCAAAAAAAGCAATGATCAACACTCAACACGGTTTCTTAGAGTTTTCAATCGTCATTATAAACCCCGACACTCGCTCGCTCGCACACTTGCTCCCATTAAAACGAACAAATCATTCCTCTATTTCCCCGTTCAACTTTACTTTTTACATAAAAAAAAAAACAACAACAACAACAACAACAAAAAACAGATAAAGGTTTTAAAAGATGATTTTTATGTAAGCAAGGAGAAAAGAAGAAAAAAAAAGAAACAAATAAACGATTGCTGGGTGACAACACGCACCGAGCCAAACAGTTTCCGCAGGATCTCCTTCCCAGCGCGATGACCACTACACCACGCCAGAGAATCAACTGACGTAATTCGTAAAACAACGTTACTTAAAAGTGTTACAGGCATGAACAGGTCACTTCGGTACTGCACTTGAGAACAAGAGAACGGTTTACCAGGCTGCAAATATATATTTTCCGGGATGTAAGGGTTTTAATACTTCAAATCAGTTAAGCGGGAGGGATTCTGACTATTCAATATTGATGTTTACGGTAGTTTTCATTACCCGGATACCTGATAACCAGTTTCTTGACTAAGGTGCATGTACTGACCACTTCGAATAAAAAGTATTTATCTTATCTGATCTGATCTGATCTGATCTGATCTTATGGAGTGGCTTTTGTTTACTCTTTTAAGGCGTCTCTAAGCCGCGGTTCAAGTAACCTTCTGCTCAACAAAAACGAAATCAGTTTCGGCAAAGGAGAAATAAATACTGTGCTATAGGTGACGGTGACCTAAGGTCAACATACTAGAGGTGATATTGGTGATGACTTTACTTTATTTGGTGGCTCCTAAAGGAGCCGGTAGTTGAATAAGCGGGCGAGTTTTACTTGCCACTGACTTTCTTGTTGACTGTTTTTTTAACCGAGGCTTTGCTTTCTTTCGCTTTCTTAGGCAACGGCTTCTTTGTAGCAGTCTTCTTTGGCACGAGAGGTGTCTTCTTCTTGCTGCTGGAAACTTTCTTACCCGGCGATTTCTTGGTTTTCTCGGCTGGTTTGCGGGCGGTCTTTTCTTTCGCGGCGACCTTCTTTATTTTTGGTTTGTTGGCTGGATCGGCGGTTTTGGTCTTCTTCGCCGGGTCTTTGGTTGCCTTTGCTTTCTGTACTTCTTTGTTGACCTTGAAAGAACCTGAAGCTCCGGACCCTTTGGTGTTGATAAATTGACCACTCTCCACGCCTCTCTTAAGAGCCATTTTAATAAAATGACTTGCTTTGTCTCCCACTTTGAAATGGTTCTTAACGTACTTGTCGACAGCCTGACGCGAGGAACCATTACGATCTTTCAGGGCGTGAAGGGCTTGTATGATCATTTCTGCATACTTAGGGTGTTCGGCCGGCTGTTTAGAAGCTTTCTTCTGGGTGCTTTTGGCAGACATGTCTCGTTATTGTCTCCACAGCGATAGCTAATGTTGGTTACTTGCGCAACTCTTTTCTTAAGTTGTTATAGCGGACCGCAGAGGGATCAGTTACTACTGATCGCGATAGATCTGTAACCTCTAAGACGTTTGCTAAGTTCTTTGAAAATGAGATGGATTGTAAACGTCAACTTAGGAAGACAGGCAGAGAGATTAACTGAACGAATAAGGAGATGTTGGGCGCAATCACTAATTTTTTGGTAAGCTTAGAGATACTAGTACTCTACTGTGTCCTGTGCAGCACTTGTGTTGTGTGTATTATCGCGAAAAACCTGTAACGGCGTAGAGTATGAGAATTATGTCTGTCTCATTTCACTAGTAACTAAAAAAGAAACAAGTAGAGACAAGGTAAGAAGTAGTTTATTGGCCATTAACTTTTATTGTCAGGTGGTGGCTCCTAAAGGAGCCGTTTGTGTTGTGAGATTGTCAGAACCGAGCTGAGCTGTTATGCACGTTCGCCCGGATCCTACGAGCCAACTGGATATCTTTAGGCATGATGGTGACACGTTTAGCGTGAATGGCGCAAAGGTTGGTGTCCTCGAAAAGACCGACCAGGTAGGCTTCGCTAGCCTCTTGAAGAGCCAGCACGGCTGAGCTTTGAAAGCGCAAGTCGGTCTTGAAATCCTGAGCGATTTCTCGAACAAGACGCTGAAACGGTAACTTGCGAATCAGCAACTCGGTGGACTTCTGATAACGACGGATCTCTCTGAGGGCCACTGTTCCTGGCCTGTAACGGTGCGGTTTTTTCACGCCACCAGTAGCAGGAGCGCTCTTTCGAGCTGCCTTAGTAGCCAGCTGTTTACGAGCGCTTTTCCTCCGGTGGACTTTCTCGCTGTTTGTTTGGTTCGGGCCATGACTGTGAAACTGATGTTCAGAAGATTAAAGGCTCTATGTGAAAGCTTGGCAATTTTTATGGCCGCGATTTATCAGGAGGCTGTCGCAAGCCGATTGGATATTTAAGAATTTATGTATTTCTGATTGGTTCGGCTTCGGAGACACCCTGCTTTGATTTGCATGCCTTACAATAGACAGTGGGGCGAAAGAAAATTATAATATTCTTTTGTTGTCCTTTTACTAAGAACAAATCTATGTAAACACAAGAAATAATGTTTCCCGAGAGGTCAGATTGAAGGGTATAGATTGAAAAGCAATTTCTGTTCTGCAGTGATTTAACATAGTACGAGACCTGTCCCTTTTTAAACCTTGACGATAATTCAGACAACCGAGAATGTCCGGTCGCGGCAAAGGAGGTAAAGGCTTGGGCAAAGGTGGTGCTAAGCGTCATCGTAAGATTCTACGCGATAATATCCAAGGAATTACCAAGCCAGCGATCCGTCGTCTCGCTCGCCGTGGGGGTGTAAAGCGAATTTCTGGACTGATCTACGAGGAGACACGCGGTGTTCTGAAAGTTTTCCTTGAGAACGTTATCCGCGATGCCGTGACCTACACCGAGCACGCCAAGCGTAAGACCGTTACAGCCATGGACGTAGTATACGCTCTGAAACGACAAGGACGTACTCTGTACGGTTTTGGGGGTTAGAATACACTGTGATCCCTGATCAACACTTAAACCAACGGCTCTTTTAGGAGCCAACAAATGTATGAAAAGCTCTGACCAAATACGTGATAAGAGAATTTGTTTTCATTACGATCATTGCCGAAGGTTTATACACATATGAACAAGACAACATACACCTGAAATCGATTCAGCGCTTTATTTACTGGGTGCGTCCACGCGAGTTTTTTCTTTTTTTGTGACTTTACAGCAGCGCAGTCGTTACTTATAAAGGGAAATTATTTTTTCCCGTCTAGATTAGCCTCATAGCTCTTTGCGGGGCGTACAATACTGTAAAGCTTTTGTCTTTAGTTAGTGAATAAACTGTTGCTGTACGTTGTTGTTGTCGCAGAATTAAGAGAGCAAGCTGGTTTGTGTCGTTACCGACGACGGTTTATAACTGTGTCTGTTTATTTTACGTAAACAGCTTATGTACTGAATGAAATCACGACGATCTCTTGTAATTTTGACGCAAAGAAAACAATATTTCAAGCTCAGTAGTAGCAGCAATGTTTGTTCCCGGTTGCTAGGAATGCGATGAATTGTGTACTCGTTTAAAAAGATCAGAAAGTTGTTCGATTGTCGCTTGGTATGTACCTCGAAGTTCGTATAAAAACCTGTTGGAAACAGCGCGAATGAAACCTGCATAAAAAGCAAACGCAATTTCAACTTTCATGATATAATCACATCAGTCTTTAAATTCATGTTACACCGAGCTAAACTGACCTAAGACTGGTTTCAGTTTCAAGCAATGTTGTGGTTGCTGTTGTTTCTTTCTTACATGCTATAGCCGAAATAACGCTAAATATGCTTTGGTATACGCATTTATGAACAAAACTAGGAACATGGAACCATGCAAAAACAAGTAGAAATAGCAAGTTTCCGCGAGACATAATTATTTGCGGCTAAGTATCCATCCAGTTATTAATCCCAAACTGAGACGGCGAATACTATTTGGGGGGTAGATTACAAATTTATATCGTGATTGGTCATGACTTTATTCTAGACTTGGTGGCTCCTAAAAGAGCCGTTTGTATTTATGGTTGTTGCCGTCGCTTAGTGTTGTTTCTTCTCTGTCTTTTTAGGTAGTAATACTGCCTGAATGTTGGGAAGAACACCGCCTTGAGCGATGGTGACACCGGCAAGGAGTTTGTTTAATTCTTCGTCATTTCGCACAGCCAACTGGAGGTGACGAGGAATGATTCTTGACTTCTTGTTGTCGCGTGCTGCGTTTCCTGCTAACTCGAGGATCTCAGCACTCAGATACTCAAGTACGGCAGCCAAGTACACGGGAGCACCGGCTCCGACGCGTTCAGCGTAGTTGCCTTTACGAAGAAGGCGATGGATGCGACCAACAGGA
Source organism: Porites rus (assembly GCA_964035705.1). Lineage (NCBI taxonomy): Eukaryota > Metazoa > Cnidaria > Anthozoa > Scleractinia > Poritidae > Porites > Porites rus. Next base: position 7,864 of record CAXIVM010002258.1, on the reverse strand, counting down.
AATTGTAGTCCTGCCCTGGAAGAACGAGTCTTTGACTTGGTGCCCTGGGCTTTACCTTTTCCTCGTCCGGTCATTTTGTCGACTAACTCGTATATTAAGTTTCAGTTTAAGTTTCAGGAGACTGTTTTCCAAGACATAACTTCGGCCGCCATAATTTATCACGCGCGGACTGCGTTTCGTGGATCAGATTGCACCAATCAAAAGTCTAACATTGGCTCATAAAAAGAAATTCTAGCCTTGCAATTGTTCTCTTTGTGTCGATTGGCGGCACGCTCCATTGTTTACACCGAGAAAAACAAAACACCAATCACCGACGAGAACTTGCGATCCGCATATTAATTGATCCTATTGAATTTGGCAACATAAATAGAAACTGTGATATCCGAATTAGCAAACTCGATTTCGAAAAGGCAGAGATATCTTTCTTTACCATGGCACCTAAACCGATTGCAGCTAAAAAAGGAGAGAAGAAGAGCGGCGGTAAGGCAAAATCCACGTCGGGCGACAGTACGAAAAAACGGCGATCGAAACGGAAGGAGAGTTATGCGATCTACATCTACAAAGTGTTAAAGCAGGTACATCCTGACACCGGAATCTCCAGCAAAGCAATGGGTATCATGAACTCTTTCGTGAACGATATCTTCGAGCGCATTGCTACAGAATCCTCCCGTCTAGCCCACTACAACAAGAAGTCCACTATCAGCTCCCGCGAGATTCAGACAGCCATCAGACTGCTCCTTCCAGGAGAACTCGCAAAGCACGCAGTCAGTGAGGGTACCAAGGCCGTCACGAAGTACACTAGTAGCAAGTGAAAACCATTCTTCAATACCAGATCTAAACAACGGCTCTTTTAGGAGCCACCAAATGTCAAAAAAAGCAATGATCAACACTCAACACGGTTTCTTAGAGTTTTCAATCGTCATTATAAACCCCGACACTCGCTCGCTCGCACACTTGCTCCCATTAAAACGAACAAATCATTCCTCTATTTCCCCGTTCAACTTTACTTTTTACATAAAAAAAAAACAACAACAACAACAACAACAAAAAACAGATAAAGGTTTTAAAAGATGATTTTTATGTAAGCAAGGAGAAAAGAAGAAAAAAAAAAGAAACAAATAAACGATTGCTGGGTGACAACACGCACCGAGCCAAACAGTTTCCGCAGGATCTCCTTCCCAGCGCGATGACCACTACACCACGCCAGAGAATCAACTGACGTAATTCGTAAAACAACGTTACTTAAAAGTGTTACAGGCATGAACAGGTCACTTCGGTACTGCACTTGAGAACAAGAGAACGGTTTACCAGGCTGCAAATATATATTTTCCGGGATGTAAGGGTTTTAATACTTCAAATCAGTTAAGCGGGAGGGATTCTGACTATTCAATATTGATGTTTACGGTAGTTTTCATTACCCGGATACCTGATAACCAGTTTCTTGACTAAGGTGCATGTACTGACCACTTCGAATAAAAAGTATTTATCTTATCTGATCTGATCTGATCTGATCTGATCTTATGGAGTGGCTTTTGTTTACTCTTTTAAGGCGTCTCTAAGCCGCGGTTCAAGTAACCTTCTGCTCAACAAAAACGAAATCAGTTTCGGCAAAGGAGAAATAAATACTGTGCTATAGGTGACGGTGACCTAAGGTCAACATACTAGAGGTGATATTGGTGATGACTTTACTTTATTTGGTGGCTCCTAAAGGAGCCGGTAGTTGAATAAGCGGGCGAGTTTTACTTGCCACTGACTTTCTTGTTGACTGTTTTTTAACCGAGGCTTTGCTTTCTTTCGCTTTCTTAGGCAACGGCTTCTTTGTAGCAGTCTTCTTTGGCACGAGAGGTGTCTTCTTCTTGCTGCTGGAAACTTTCTTACCCGGCGATTTCTTGGTTTTCTCGGCTGGTTTGCGGGCGGTCTTTTCTTTCGCGGCGACCTTCTTTATTTTTGGTTTGTTGGCTGGATCGGCGGTTTTGGTCTTCTTCGCCGGGTCTTTGGTTGCCTTTGCTTTCTGTACTTCTTTGTTGACCTTGAAAGAACCTGAAGCTCCGGACCCTTTGGTGTTGATAAATTGACCACTCTCCACGCCTCTCTTAAGAGCCATTTTAATAAAATGACTTGCTTTGTCTCCACTTTGAAATGGTTCTTAACGTACTTGTCGACAGCCTGACGCGAGGAACCATTACGATCTTTCAGGGCGTGAAGGGCTTGTATGATCATTTCTGCATACTTAGGGTGTTCGGCCGGCTGTTTAGAAGCTTTCTTCTGGGTGCTTTTGGCAGACATGTCTCGTTATTGTCTCCACAGCGATAGCTAATGTTGGTTACTTGCGCAACTCTTTTCTTAAGTTGTTATAGCGGACCGCAGAGGGATCAGTTACTACTGATCGCGATAGATCTGTAACCTCTAAGACGTTTGCTAAGTTCTTTGAAAATGAGATGGATTGTAAACGTCAACTTAGGAAGACAGGCAGAGAGATTAACTGAACGAATAAGGAGATGTTGGGCGCAATCACTAATTTTTTGGTAAGCTTAGAGATACTAGTACTCTACTGTGTCCTGTGCAGCACTTGTGTTGTGTGTATTATCGCGAAAAACCTGTAACGGCGTAGAGTATGAGAATTATGTCTGTCTCATTTCACTAGTAACTAAAAAAGAAACAAGTAGAGACAAGGTAAGAAGTAGTTTATTGGCCATTAACTTTTATTGTCAGGTGGTGGCTCCTAAAGGAGCCGTTTGTGTTGTGAGATTGTCAGAACCGAGCTGAGCTGTTATGCACGTTCGCCCCGGATCCTACGAGCCAACTGGATATCTTTAGGCATGATGGTGACACGTTTAGCGTGAATGGCGCAAAGGTTGGTGTCCTCGAAAAGACCGACCAGGTAGGCTTCGCTAGCCTCTTGAAGAGCCAGCACGGCTGAGCTTTGAAAGCGCAAGTCGGTCTTGAAATCCTGAGCGATTTCTCGAACAAGACGCTGAAACGGTAACTTGCGAATCAGCAACTCGGTGGACTTCTGATAACGACGGATCTCTCTGAGGGCCACTGTTCCTGGCCTGTAACGGTGCGGTTTTTTCACGCCACCAGTAGCAGGAGCGCTCTTTCGAGCTGCCTTAGTAGCCAGCTGTTTACGAGGCGCTTTTCCTCCGGTGGACTTTCTCGCTGTTTGTTTGGTTCGGGCCATGACTGTGAAACTGATGTTCAGAAGATTAAAGGCTCTATGTGAAAGCTTGGCAATTTTTATGGCCGCGATTTATCAGGAGGCTGTCGCAAGCCGATTGGATATTTAAGAATTTATGTATTTCTGATTGGTTCGGCTTCGGAGACACCCTGCTTTGATTTGCATGCCTTACAATAGACAGTGGGGCGAAAGAAATTATAATATTCTTTTGTTGTCCTTTTACTAAGAACAAATCTATGTAAACACAAGAAATAATGTTTCCCGAGAGGTCAGATTGAAGGGTATAGATTGAAAAGCAATTTCTGTTCTGCAGTGATTTAACATAGTACGAGACCTGTCCCTTTTTAAACCTTGACGATAATTCAGACAACCGAGAATGTCCGGTCGCGGCAAAGGAGGTAAAGGCTTGGGCAAAGGTGGTGCTAAGCGTCATCGTAAGATTCTACGCGATAATATCCAAGGAATTACCAAGCCAGCGATCCGTCGTCTCGCTCGCCGTGGGGGTGTAAAGCGAATTTCTGGACTGATCTACGAGGAGACACGCGGTGTTCTGAAAGTTTTCCTTGAGAACGTTATCCGCGATGCCGTGACCTACACCGAGCACGCCAAGCGTAAGACCGTTACAGCCATGGACGTAGTATACGCTCTGAAACGACAAGGACGTACTCTGTACGGTTTTGGGGGTTAGAATACACTGTGATCCCTGATCAACACTTAAACCAACGGCTCTTTTAGGAGCCAACAAATGTATGAAAAGCTCTGACCAAATACGTGATAAGAGAATTTGTTTTCATTACGATCATTGCCGAAGGTTTATACACATATGAACAAGACAACATACACCTGAAATCGATTCAGCGCTTTATTTACTGGGTGCGTCCACGCGAGTTTTTTCTTTTTTGTGACTTTACAGCAGCGCAGTCGTTACTTATAAAGGGAAATTATTTTTTCCCGTCTAGATTAGCCTCATAGCTCTTTGCGGGGCGTACAATACTGTAAAGCTTTTGTCTTTAGTTAGTGAATAAACTGTTGCTGTACGTTGTTGTTGTCGCAGAATTAAGAGAGCAAGCTGGTTTGTGTCGTTACCGACGACGGTTTATAACTGTGTCTGTTTATTTTACGTAAACAGCTTATGTACTGAATGAAATCACGACGATCTCTTGTAATTTTGACGCAAAGAAAACAATATTTCAAGCTCAGTAGTAGCAGCAATGTTTGTTCCCGGTTGCTAGGAATGCGATGAATTGTGTACTCGTTTAAAAAGATCAGAAAGTTGTTCGATTGTCGCTTGGTATGTACCTCGAAGTTCGTATAAAAACCTGTTGGAAACAGCGCGAATGAAACCTGCATAAAAAGCAAACGCAATTTCAACTTTCATGATATAATCACATCAGTCTTTAAATTCATGTTACACCGAGCTAAACTGACCTAAGACTGGTTTCAGTTTCAAGCAATGTTGTGGTTGCTGTTGTTTCTTTCTTACATGCTATAGCCGAAATAACGCTAAATATGCTTTGGTATACGCATTTATGAACAAAACTAGGAACATGGAACCATGCAAAAACAAGTAGAAATAGCAAGTTTCCGCGAGACATAATTATTTGCGGCTAAGTATCCATCCAGTTATTAATCCCAAACTGAGACGGCGAATACTATTTGGGGGGTAGATTACAAATTTATATCGTGATTGGTCATGACTTTATTCTAGACTTGGTGGCTCCTAAAAGAGCCGTTTGTATTTATGGTTGTTGCCGTCGCTTAGTGTTGTTTCTTCTCTGTCTTTTTAGGTAGTAATACTGCCTGAATGTTGGGAAGAACACCGCCTTGAGCGATGGTGACACCGGCAAGGAGTTTGTTTAATTCTTCGTCATTTCGCACAGCCAACTGGAGGTGACGAGGAATGATTCTTGACTTCTTGTTGTCGCGTGCTGCGTTTCCTGCTAACTCGAGGATCTCAGCACTCAGATACTCAAGTACGGCAGCCAAGTACACGGAGCACCGGCTCCGACGCGTTCAGCGTAGTTGCCTTTACGAAGAAGGCGATGGATGCGACCAACAGGAAATTGTAGTCCTGCCCTGGAAGAACGAGTCTTTGACTTGGTGCCCTGGGCTTTACCTTTTCCTCGTCCGGTCATTTTGTCGACTAACTCGTATATTAAGTTTCAGTTTAAGTTTCAGGAGACTGTTTTCCAAGACATAACTTCGGCCGCCATAATTTATCACGCGCGGACTGCGTTTCGTGGATCAGATTGCACCAATCAAAAGTCTAACATTGGCTCATAAAAAGAAATTCTAGCCTTGCAATTGTTCTCTTTGTGTCGATTGGCGGCACGCTCCATTGTTTACACCGAGAAAAACAAAACACCAATCACCGACGAGAACTTGCGATCCGCATATTAATTGATCCTATTGAATTTGGCAACATAAATAGAAACTGTGATATCCCGAATTAGCAAACTCGATTTCGAAAAGGCAGAGATATCTTTCTTTACCATGGCACCTAAACCGATTGCAGCTAAAAAAGGAGAGAAGAAGAGCGGCGGTAAGGCAAAATCCACGTCGGGCGACAGTACGAAAAAACGGCGATCGAAACGGAAGGAGAGTTATGCGATCTACATCTACAAAGTGTTAAAGCAGGTACATCCTGACACCGGAATCTCCAGCAAAGCAATGGGTATCATGAACTCTTTCGTGAACGATATCTTCGAGCGCATTGCTACAGAATCCTCCGTCTAGCCCACTACAACAAGAAGTCCACTATCAGCTCCGCGAGATTCAGACAGCCATCAGACTGCTCCTTCCAGGAGAACTCGCAAAGCACGCAGTCAGTGAGGGTACCAAGGCCGTCACGAAGTACACTAGTAGCAAGTGAAAACCATTCTTCAATACCAGATCTAAACAACGGCTCTTTTAGGAGCCACCAAATGTCAAAAAAAGCAATGATCAACACTCAACACGGTTTCTTAGAGTTTTCAATCGTCATTATAAACCCCGACACTCGCTCGCTCGCACACTTGCTCCATTAAAACGAACAAATCATTCCTCTATTTCCCGTTCAACTTTACTTTTTACATAAAAAAAAAAAACAACAACAACAACAACAACAAAAAACAGATAAAGGTTTTAAAAGATGATTTTTATGTAAGCAAGGAGAAAAGAAGAAAAAAAAAGAAACAAATAAACGATTGCTGGGTGACAACACGCACCGAGCCAAACAGTTTCCGCAGGATCTCCTTCCCAGCGCGATGACCACTACACCACGCCAGAGAATCAACTGACGTAATTCGTAAAACAACGTTACTTAAAAGTGTTACAGGCATGAACAGGTCACTTCGGTACTGCACTTGAGAACAAGAGAACGGTTTACCAGGCTGCAAATATATATTTTCCGGGATGTAAGGGTTTTAATACTTCAAATCAGTTAAGCGGGAGGGATTCTGACTATTCAATATTGATGTTTACGGTAGTTTTCATTACCCGGATACCTGATAACCAGTTTCTTGACTAAGGTGCATGTACTGACCACTTCGAATAAAAAGTATTTATCTTATCTGATCTGATCTGATCTGATCTGATCTTATGGAGTGGCTTTTGTTTACTCTTTTAAGGCGTCTCTAAGCCGCGGTTCAAGTAACCTTCTGCTCAACAAAAACGAAATCAGTTTCGGCAAAGGAGAAATAAATACTGTGCTATAGGTGACGGTGACCTAAGGTCAACATACTAGAGGTGATATTGGTGATGACTTTACTTTATTTGGTGGCTCCTAAAGGAGCCGGTAGTTGAATAAGCGGGCGAGTTTTACTTGCCACTGACTTTCTTGTTGACTGTTTTTTTAACCGAGGCTTTGCTTTCTTTCGCTTTCTTAGGCAACGGCTTCTTTGTAGCAGTCTTCTTTGGCACGAGAGGTGTCTTCTTCTTGCTGCTGGAAACTTTCTTACCCGGCGATTTCTTGGTTTTCTCGGCTGGTTTGCGGGCGGTCTTTTCTTTCGCGGCGACCTTCTTTATTTTTGGTTTGTTGGCTGGATCGGCGGTTTTGGTCTTCTTCGCCGGGTCTTTGGTTGCCTTTGCTTTCTGTACTTCTTTGTTGACCTTGAAAGAACCTGAAGCTCCGGACCCTTTGGTGTTGATAAATTGACCACTCTCCACGCCTCTCTTAAGAGCCATTTTAATAAAATGACTTGCTTTGTCTCCCACTTTGAAATGGTTCTTAACGTACTTGTCGACAGCCTGACGCGAGGAACCATTACGATCTTTCAGGGCGTGAAGGGCTTGTATGATCATTTCTGCATACTTAGGGTGTTCGGCCGGCTGTTTAGAAGCTTTCTTCTGGGTGCTTTTGGCAGACATGTCTCGTTATTGTCTCCACAGCGATAGCTAATGTTGGTTACTTGCGCAACTCTTTTCTTAAGTTGTTATAGCGGACCGCAGAGGGATCAGTTACTACTGATCGCGATAGATCTGTAACCTCTAAGACGTTTGCTAAGTTCTTTGAAAATGAGATGGATTGTAAACGTCAACTTAGGAAGACAGGCAGAGAGATTAACTGAACGAATAAGGAGATGTTGGGCGCAATCACTAATTTTTGGTAAGCTTAGAGATACTAGTACTCTACTGTGTCCTGTGCAGCACTTGTGTTGTGTGTATTATCGCGAAAAACCTGTAACGGCGTAGAGTATGAGAATTATG
>CAXIVM010002257.1:0-12000 GCA_964035705.1 Porites rus | reverse complement strand
TCAATGTGCCATTGAATATAATTGAATATACTAGTACAGTAACGAGGGAGAAACAAAAACAAAACACTAGAGTAAAACAGCTTGAGTTTTCTTGAAAAGGAACTGCATGCTCAGAACAAATGAGCAAATCATTGAAGCCATCCTTGTTCCAATCAGCCACCGTAAAGCCATCAATCTGGGCCGTCCAATTCATCAAGCTTACCTTCTTGGAGAAGATGGGACGACGCGAGTCGCGAGGGTGACGTGTGTCGCGAGGTCGTCCAGCATGTTGCTGGAACCAAACGATCTCATGCCGCCTTGGTTTGGCCACGATCGCATGTGCGCGATAAGCGGATGAAGAGTAGATGGAACAGTCCAAAGGTGGTTGCAAAAATGGACCCCATAGGGGTCCAGTCCCATCTATAGTCTATACTCTGAAAGCACGTTAAAAGAGAGTGCCGAAGATGGTAGCAGGGTGCGAGTGTTGTGGCAATGCTGGTGCAAAATCCTGGCCATAAACCAACCGTTTACCTACAGTGAATGGACCAATTCAATAAAGTTCGATAAACATATCTAGAGTCTAGAGTTTGGAGAGGGTAGATTCAGATGGAGCAAATATTCCAACCCTGTCTAGACGCTTCCGACCCGACCTGCAAGAGCGGCTTTTGAGGTTCCCAGGCTGCGACGCGATCTGGCAAGTCGGTCCCCTGCCAGTCTAAATGCATCACACTTCTGCACACAAAAAAACCTGCCCCCAAGTATCCCTAGGGATCCAAGTACCTTCTCAGAAGGTACTTGGACCCTCCAAACCTACATAAGAGTGTCTCCAATCACCTGAGAAGGTACTTGGATCCCTAGGGTAGCAATGTTTACCTAGAGAAACCAAGAGGGGACCGGGCGAACAAACAACATCGAACACAACCCCAACACAATGAGTGTGTCAAGCTACGGCCCAACATCGAATTTGGGGTGGTGGGGGCTCAAGAGTCCTTTCTGCATGGTTTGAATAACATTGAATAACTTATCAATCGACTGTCTCGAAGCCTGGCAAAAACATTGGAGGCTTTTCGCCAAAAAGTTGGTGGTGCAGTGGAAAAAACACATCTGTATACTATAAAGCCAATAGATTCGAAAAACAAAGACGAAAAAGGTTGTTGTGGAATGCTACTGGATGATTGTGGAAACTCTGTAGACACACCCATTTGCGGCCAGGTAGGTCCGAGTGTCATTCCATGCCCTCTCGCCTCAAGAACATCGATGTAGCCATCTGTGTCCCAATCAGCGAAATCCACTAGGCCACTGAAGTCACCAAAGCCAAAATCCTCAGGGGGCAGGAGGGAGCACCAGGCCCAGTGGGGGTCGATCGAATACATGTCCCACATCCCTGTCATGAAATTAAGCGGCACAAATGTCCACCAAAAGGCAGGCACTTCCGGTCGTCTCTTGCAATCTACTCTGAGCAAAAATCCGTTCGTCATCGTTCGTCTTTCAACTGAATATCTGATTCCCACCAATCCTTGGGCTGGTGCCAAGGACAGCCCTGGCTACTTGGTGATTTCCATCGGTCAAACAACAAATGCCTCTGGCCCTTGCATGAATCATTTTCTCGTAACTGGCACCATGTGTTCAGGGCCAATGCGGACGGGCACCAGAAACACCACAGCCAACATATCCTCTGCATGGGTCGCCCAGAAGCGCGATAGATGGGCGATAGATGGATGCTCACGGACGAGGCACACAAACGGGTGACATCATGTCAAATCCAAGGGGTTGACGAACGTTCGAAGAGCGAAGCCAGCGAGACATCGGCTGCCGAGAACATGGACAATCAAAGGAAATAAGAAGCGAGAATCCTGCATGAAAACCTTCAAACACAACAATGAACCTATTGAGCTAAGATCCTGGAAAAGGTGGGTAAAAGCGGCGTCCAAAACACATCGTCTTCGGCTCTTCAAAGCTGTCCGAATGGGCCGGTGACTTGTGCAGTTGCGAACAAAAAAAACATGTCTATTGAGTCCCCCTCCCCGAAGACTTCGAGCTGACCTTTGACATGCATTTCCTGCATGGTCAACTTTCATAAGCCAAAAAGAAAAACCGTTTGGGTGGAGAAGGCAAATGATTTGGCCAACTTGTGGACCAGTCCCTTCCCCTCCACTTCGCTCTTTCCGTTAGCGCCCAAGGCGCCCAACGCCCAACGCCAAACGCTACGCAGCCTTCTCCGTGGGTCAAAGTGAGGATGCGCTCGGCACCTGACGGTCTCATCCCTGATCTCCGGTTCGGGTTTCGTTCACGAGAACTGCTGTAGAACGGCAATCACGTGTTGCGTTCTGAACACGTAGCTTCACCCACCAGCAAAATGAACACGCAGTGCGTTGAGGAAAAAAACACTAAAACATGTTCAGAGCCATACTGTAATAGAGCCCATTGAATGGACTCCATTTGGAAACTCAAAGATGCATCCAACATAACCCAAGCGTCTTCTGCAATCTCAAAAACACTGGTTATAAAAGAGGGCGCGTCAAAAACAAAAACATTGTTTTTTTCCCACCTGCTGGTTCCGAATCATTCAACAGCCATTTGACGGCCATTGCACTATCAGTGCATCTGAGTACCCTTGTGACGGCAATCTATATATATATATATTAGTAGTTTGTAGCTCCATCTACATCATCAACGTGGAGATCGAAGCATATGTTCGGATGTTGTAGTGGCAGCATTCCAACACACACAGGTCAATGCGATCTCACAGCAAACATGCATAGCTGAATCATACGTAACCATGTCTAGACATGCTGGAAATGACACACGCAAGTTGAACCGACCGGGTCAAAACCTTGATGCCATGCGAAAGGCAGCAAACTTCTGTTCTGTCTGTGCATAACGAAACAGAGACAAGGTACGAGTAGACGCTAAATGGTGCTAAAGGGTCAAGCTGCTCACAGCCAACGCCATGCAGCGGCAGCTAGAAAAGTTGTGCCATTGTGCCCTTTCATTTAGCAGGTGAGGCGTTTCAGTGTTCTTGTCTGGGACCTGCGCCTCATGTGTGCAATAGCTTCTTGCATAGCCATGCTATATGCTCGGACCTATCGACATTGTCACATATTGTCACTGGTTTTGGGTGGTTTTGAAGCCTTTGAACCCTCCCAAAGGTTCGTCATGTCCCTGGATCCGTCCAGATCCGCGTTTCGGTCGGGGTGCTCTGCTCCACGCCTTCATAGCAACTCCGTGCTTCGTCGAGTTGTCCCAACTGTTCCTGGCGACGTGCCGACGCGCGGCCGCGTTGGACCAGACCAGGCAAGACACCAAGTTCTTCGGATTCATCACATGACCATTCATCTAAACATCCCCGTTTTCGTTCGTAGCGTCCGAACGCTCCGTTCGTAAGGCCAGGTCTTCCCGAACGTAGCATTGATGTGAGAAATTGTGAGAAGATATCTTTACAGGTTTTAAACGTACGGGTGGTCCAGGAATCCCTCAAATGGAATGTGGAATTGTTTAAAGAAACATATAATGCCGGATCCTAATTAGTGAAGTGGGAGGGAATATTGAAATGTATTTTTCACCCAGGGTGTCTTGATTTTGAGGTTTCTACTACTACTACTACTACTACTACTACTACTACTACTACTACTACTACTACTACTACTACTACTACTACTACTACTACTACTACTACTACTACTCCTACTCCTACTCCTACTCCTACTTCTACTCCTACTCCTACTCCTACTCCTACTCCTGCTACTACGACGTTACTACTACTAATGGTTTTTGTGACGGGGATTCTAATTATTCATACTCCCTCGATTGTTTGCTAGGGGGGACCGGTTTATTTAAGACCCGTAATCCATGTCAAATATGATCTGTCGTTTCTACGGCGGTTTAGCATCCTCTGCCTGTCCTGGTCATTTCCGGGATCCCATGCGGGTCTGTGGGATTGTCGCCGGGTCTCTCGCCGGTGAAACGGTGGACGGTCCAAAGACGATGCAACCCGGGTGGCTCGGGGTGCCCTAGGTGAGGGAAGAAGGACGAAAAAAACAAATCAAAACAATCACACACAAATCAATCCCACGAACAAGAGGTTTAGTGTGGTTGAGTTTGGAGGGACTATAGATAGTTTTTCAATCTCGAGCCCTATGAACATATAAACTAAGAGCCTCCACAGCCTCCACTTGTCCCTCACGGCGGTGATCTATGCTTCAGAACCACCATCCGTGTGATTGCAATCCGGACAAATCTCATGCACAACACCCACCTTGAGCTCTGCCAAGGTGAACATTTGCAAACCTCAGCTTCACAAGTCTCGCCAATCTTTGGGTAACAAAATCTGTATAATTAATGTTCGATCCAGCTGTAAGGCGCGTCCAACTGGCTACTGACATGTACTTGGCAGCTAGGAATCATGATTTGTACAAACCTGAGTACAAATATATAGTACTTGCAGCAGGGGGCGTGTCAAGCTAAACTATCAACCTATCAACTATCAACCCACTTTTTCACCATTGATTGATGATTGACAACTGGAAGCATCTGCAGACGGGTCCCCACTTCACAAAACAGTCTTCCAAAAAAGCACGGGTACCTCTTTAGACTTCCGTTCCTCGTTCGTCCGTTGCTTGCCTCTAAGCCGCCACTGCCCCGCCCTCCATCGGTCGAGACCGCTGCCACATCGGTCTACCACTCCCTGCCTGTGATGGGATGCCAGGCTGGATACACCGCTTGGTACCTCCGCTTGGAGCTCGGTCAATCGAACGAAAACACACACCAACATGATAAGACCGGTTAATTCACCACAGGTGAACAACTTCACTATAGACACAGGAGGTTGCGGGTCCCAAGGACTGGTTGAGACGGTTGGTGGGACACATCATCCAAGGGGCGGAGACTCTCCGCCTCTGTACGACGGAAGCGGATGGATCGACCTCACCTGTGAGGTTAACATGTACTGCAAAACATGGGTATGAAACACTGACATGGTATGAAACCAAAATGGCCTCTTACTGTAGCCCCCCATTCAAGAAGGGCATACTGCGAGTACTGGCATACGCCCCAGATTCGAAACGGAAGCAAGACCACAAATTTGCAGAGCGCCGAGTGTGGCAAAAAGATGCAAAAAGCTACTCCATTGTTTTTGGTAAACCAGAACAGGCAGTCTCCCAGCAAAACATATACAAATCCTCTTGAACACAAAGCAAACAGGAACAAACAGGGCTCGTCCGAATGGACCGCGGAAACGGTCTGCTGGACAACTCTTCTAGAAACTTCTGGACAACTTCTAGAAACCTTCAAGCCCACCCTTCTTGCGGGTGAGTCTATAACGGTCTATAACTGACTCGCTTAAGATGGAAACAGCCCGAAAGGGTACAGAAAAGGGCTTCCTTTACAAGGGTTGTGAGCTTCAGATAGCTTCAGACTACCACAAGCAATGAAAGCAAATGAATTGCTTTAGGGTGGGACAGGACACTTGACTATGAGTGTTTTTGCTCAGCTTGCTCTTTCAAGTCATATGTTTTTGTTCATGAACTCAACAAAAACGTCGCCTGGAACTCTCGGAACCTTCTCCTGCCCCGCTCGACCTGAGCTCCGCGAAGGACCTGCCCCGCTGGTTGACGTCGCGTGGCGCTCACTGCTCGACCAGCTTGGCACAATGCCGCTCAGCTGCAGCCTGAGTCACGCAACGGCCACGGTGCCACGTGCCACCACCGACCCAGGGGCCGCTGCACCGCTGCGCCACGGGACTCTCGGGGATCGGACCTGACCTCGTGTGGGCCACCTGACCTGGTGGGGTGTCGTTTCGAGTTGGGCAAGAAAAGAAGACCTGACTTTTGTGGTGCAAAGAGGATTCAGTGGTGTACCATGTCATGACTCATGTACGCCAAAAAATGTGCCATGCAATGCTGAATGTCGGACTTTGATCTCTTTAATGAAACAACTGGTGGTTGTGGGGGCTGCTTGGATCAACAGCCGGTTCCGGGATATCCACAAGCATGTCCGCCCAAAAAACGGGCATGCCCGCCACCAGCTTGGACTATCCGACTGGAGATTGATTTTCCCCGTTGCACTTTGGTTCATTTGGTCAGTCTTGAGAGCCAAGTTGAGAGCTCCATCCTGACGCAGCTCCAACCACCCGACTTCATGGAGCGCTCGGGCCAAAGAGGTCTGAACCGGACAGTCAGTGCAGCAGGACTGAGCTGGCTCTATCCGCTCGATTCGCCGTGTGTCAAATCAAGAACTTCCGAACTCAAAGCAGCTTCGACCGAGGTGTAGAAGTGATTTTCTGGTTTTATATAGAAATATTATCTGTTTTAAATAGTCTAATGCATATATAGTCTTATAGTATAGAAGCCCTCAAATCCCTCTCCTTTTCATCCGATCCACTCCTCCAGTGCCACCCAGGTGCCCAATCAAAGGCCGCCATCGCTGCTGTGTGGGCAGCGGCCTAACGCTGCCAAGCGAGAACTGGATAGAACTGGTTGTTTCTGCTGGGGTGCCCCTGTCTCATCCACTCACTAGATGGAACTACAAAGCACCCAACTCCATGTGACTTCTGGACCATTAAGCTTCCAAACATCTTCAAGTTCGCGCTCTTCTCCAAGAAATACCGACAAATGCGAACGAGCCGTGTGTGCCGCGTCGCGCGGCGTCTGAGGCGAATCGATCCGGTCTGGAGTCCGAGGATGGCACGCTTTGTCGGGGTCGATGAGGATGGCATGGCAACGAGACAAATTCTCTGATCAAAGTTCATTGTCCTATCCGCACCAATGCTTCTTTAAAAGACGGATAAAGAAAGAAAACAAACACCATCAAGTGAATGGGAGTGAGTCCTGGGAAACTGCGTGTTTCCCCTTGCCAACAAAAAGGTGGCTCAGCACACAAAAAAGCACATCAGAGTGCCACATGATCCGTGTTCCGACAAAAAAGAAAAGCCCGTGTTCCGAGGGGTCGACAGGTCGACAAATGTGGACAGATGTTGATGGCAGGGACTTGGAGGATGCAGGATGAGGTGGATGAATTGTCAACGAAAGCTCTGGAGGCTTTAGACCTTCCAACATACCTGCGATGATGGCTTGGAGAAGAACAACTCTGAACCGACTGGCACAGTATGGGTTCAGTTTTTGTTCTTCAGAAGCTGAGAATCAACATCTTGGGATGTAGACCGTGCAAATGAGTGACCGTGACTACAGAGCCTACATCTCTTCGGGCCTACCTAAGAAAATGTCAGCCTTCCTTGAGGCAACATGCAACAAGTGATTCCGACCCGAGACATCCCAATTTACTCACCTGTGGAAGTGCAAAGAACTACCTTTTAGCCCACCAAACAAGAACCTGATCACCCACCCCACCCCGCCCCGACCCTCGCCCCGACCTCGACAAACATCGCCCCGCAAAAAAACCACAGGACGGACTGAGACGCCGCACATGAGCGGCGCAGACCTGGGGGGAGACGTCGCTGAGTTCGCCGCTCACGGACTGAGTTCGCACGCGGCGGACGGAAGGGGAGACTCCACACGTTCGAAATGAACACTTTCTTTCTTAGGTGGCAAATTGTGGTTAAAAAAACACCTGCGGCCTGCGCAAACAAACAACACCCTTCTTGGAGTCTAAAACGTTGCAACTCACGGGTGGCATCAAGGAGTGTGTTGTAGAAGTTCGTAGAACAATTGTTTTCCACAGCTCAAGTTGAAAGCACCAGGAACGTGACAGCGCTGCTGTAAAAACATGATTTAAAACAAACAAACTGAACATGCAGTAACTATCCAGAATGACAGCTATGACTCTATGACTGTAAGACTCGCACCAAATGTAACATCGCCCTACAGCCACACAGTTTGAGACGCAAGAGTTGATTCTCGCCAAGTTTCATCAAACATATCCAAAATATTATACATGAATAGCTTCAATCACAATTTCATCCAGAACTTGCCATCTGACATGCCGTCTTCTCATCCATCTGTGCTTCGCTCCGTCCGATCGAGCGACGCGGCCTTTTCGCCCCCGTTGCCCACCCGGCCGATCGGGCACCACCTCCAAGTGCCGTGGGTGGAGCCAGGCTTCGCGGAGTTGACACCTCGAGCGGAGGCCGCGCCATCAGCGGCGCGAGGATGGCGCGAGTAGCGGTGGGTTTTGGGGGATGGAGCTGCGGAGCTTCTGAAGTTTCAGCGAGCCACATGGGTCAGAAGATGTTTTCTTTGGGGGGGGGACGAACAAAGTTAATGAATCCCAGAGTTATAAGTTATAACATACTTAACACTGTAACACACATTTTTACTTGCATATTGAAAACACACAACGCACAACACACAACGCCCGCTCTGGAGCCCCCCCGCCTTATTCCACCAACGTCAACGAGGACGTACGTAGACGACTCATTGCATCGGATTTCGGCCCCGAAGGTCGCGTGGGCTTTGTTTGACGCGTCATCCACTGGGAGTCGTGATGGTCTTTCGTCAGTGGATGGCATTATGATTCTTGCAAGAAGAATAGATGACACATGATGACACAAGCTCACCCCAAAAATCTACCTTGCCCTTTTTGTGGCCTGCTATGGATTCTCAAGAGGTGGTCTATCTTAACTTCGGTCCAAGTGGGTATGTCATCTACTCGGCTACAAGTCTCTGATCTTCCTATATATAAACAGCTACTTGTAGCTTGCAAAACCCTGCTGAGGTTCGTTTTTCCTACTCATCTGGGGGTCTAGGGATGTCTAGGGGATGCTGGACTCGCCGCCCATGCGACCCGTGCAAGGATAGAATCCCCACCAGGACCGAGAAAAGTTGGGGTGGTTCTTGGATACCCCTTTGAATGACAATTCCTGAACAAGGCAACGCACATCAACAGCGCAAGCGAGGTCATCTTCATGCTGGACAATCAGCTCATCAGCCAACGTGCTATAGTTGGCAACGACCCGTTTTGTTGTGCAATCACAAGTGCGCCCAGGTGTCTATCTAAGTGCCTGTGTCTCTCTCACCCCTGTTGTGGAACCCGTTTCCTGCCACGCTAGCCAGTCAAGGCACACTTCCTGGCACGGGAGGATGTTCGACTCGAGCGAAGCTCACGGACCGGACACGAACAGCTCTCTGAACCTCCGAAGTGGGGGGGGTGGAGAAGGACAAGTAGGTCACCACTCCATGCTGTCAGGGACCGCTCCAGCAGGTTGGCGTCTTCCGCCAAATCTGGCACCTGAAACCAAATAGTGTTCATGATTCCAACCACCTGAAGCATTCCCCCCCAAAACCTTCTTACCAAAGTTCTGTAGATCCCTATGTCATATCCTGGGGGTTTTTCTATGTCGAATTTCTGCCAACTAAAAACCGAACCGCAAAAAAAGCTTCTGCGCTCCACCGGATCAGGAAAGGCACCAGTGGAGGTGCTCGAGCGGAGCAGAATTCGCCCTTGCCCTTGACGTGGTGCCGTAGACGGCGTAGGCTGCCTTTTTTCACAAGTCTGTGGTAAACTATATGGTTCCATATCTGTATCTTCCTGGGACGTAGGAATTCGAGCTACACACGTAGGCATTGTTCACTGAATCTCTGTTGACTGTTGACCACGTAGCTGAGCTGAATGAGTGATGGCATGGCATGGGAGAGTCGACTTGGTCCGTTCATCACACGACGGGAGAGCCGATGTTTGGAAGGTCTCCAACTGGAGAGGCTCTTTTATAAAATCATATCTGTACCACTCGATGGGAAAACCTCACAATTGGTTTCTCTTAAATCCCAAATCTCTCCAACCCAAAACCTCCAATCAGCCTCGAATTAGAACCTCACTGACGCACAACACATGTTTATAAATGCAACATGTGTGCGGCCAAGACTTTCCTGTGAAAGCTAGGATCGTCTTTGGAAGCACTTTTGGTGGGTTCAAAGGGCGGACAAGCAAAGTAATGATGAAGTAATGGGAAGAGCAGCTGGCCAGGGACTTCCCAGCCAGAAGCGACCA
The DNA here is from genome assembly GCA_964035705.1 of Porites rus. Lineage (NCBI taxonomy): Eukaryota > Metazoa > Cnidaria > Anthozoa > Scleractinia > Poritidae > Porites > Porites rus. The sequence continues at coordinate 2,082 of CAXIVM010002257.1, read as the reverse complement.
AAACAGAATGTCTTCAGTATTCCTGAGCTGGAATCATTCCCTCAACCACCAGCCCCGGAAGCCCCACCCCGGTGGTCTCGTCTCGCACCTCAAGAAGCTGCAGCTCTACCACAGGATCCTCGTTTCGGCGCCGATTTCGGCTGAAACGGACAAAGAGGTGTTCCAGCACCACTGAAAGGGTGGTTCTTGGATGGAACATACATAAGTCAGGGGGTGGTTGATCAACCATGTTTCAGAACTTCTGGCGGTTTCAGGGGTTGGTCTGAAATGGATCAATTGATTCCAACGGATTCTTCAAGATCCCACCCATCCGCCTCACGGTGTGTCGATCGGACCGGACCAAAGGGGCGGTCCGAGCGCCATACCGAGGCACGCGGCGGCTGTGGTTTCAGAGTAGGCACTGGCACCCCAAGATGTCTTAGACTGATGGGAATCCATATAAACCACCGACATTGGGGATTGTGCCATCTACTCTCAATCCACTGTACCTGGATCTTCCAACGATGTAAGATGTGTGCCTTTTGATCTATACAACCAGCCCTGCCAAGGCAGACATGTTGCATAGTTGGAAGATCCAGGTATACCGTATACCCCATGTGACGAATAAAGAAAAGGCATGGCATAGATCACTATAAATCATTCCCTGCACTGGTGGATCCACTCGATGTTCTTTGACAAGGACAGAACAAACACGACCACTTTAGAACTCTTGGCTCAGACGTTTCCCAGTGCTGGTGAACATAGGGAGTTGCCAAATGCGGGTCTCTTTGCGAACTGCTGGACCAACCAACAGCTGTCCCGGTTGTATCGTGCGCATGCACATGAGGTTCGGTTTGTGGCATGCCGACCTGAAATACTTGGTTGCAACAAGTTGCAACAAACTATAAAGGAAAACTTGCTACAAATAGTTACAAAAACACACCAAAAAAAGAATTACAAATCCAAAAAGAAGGTACATGATCCATCCGGCGTCCCCGTAGAGTTCCGCGTAGAGCCCCATTTTCGGTTCACTCACTTGGGACCATGGCGGGGCCAAGGCAAAGCTCAAATTCGGTGGGCACAGACCCCCCAAATCAACCCATGGACTCCAACCAGCCATGGTCACCTTCCCAATGGAGGTATGGGACAGGAGCCCTATAGGGCCTATTGGGGTCATATAGTAAGTTATAATAAGTGATTAACATGTTCCATTGCAAGTCTGCCCATCTCCTCTTCTGCGGCTGCCTGACACATCGAGGGAGCCAGTCCACCATGGAAAGTGCCCATAGATATCGTCGGGATTTGTCATCTTTTCTTCGGGTTGGCATCTTACTGTCTTGTGACTCCAAAATGACTATATAAAACGAAAAAGTCACGCTTAAGGTGAAACAAATCAACAAACTATCATTCACCTAACATGCTGCTTGATTATAGTCACTAAATGTTCCTTCCACGTTCGCGATTCTCCTCAACGAATGTCGCCTGAAGCCTCAGCTGCTCCGCTCTCCGCAGCGCCGCGTCCGCCACGTCGGCGCGTGGCGAGGCGGCCACCGGGCAGGCGCAGCCGCCCGCGAGCTGGGCGAGACGGCGACACGGTGAAGGGGATGGTTGGGGGGCTCTGGTGAAGAAGTTTGGTTTGATTGGGAGGGTTGGAGGGGAGTGCAAATGACTTGCTTGGGCAGTGAAAATCTTGGGAGGTTTTTGGTGGTCGGCCTTTTAGGAAGGGCAAATGGAGTACCATCACGTTCCATCTGCTTCTTGGTGGGCGAAACGCACGTGAAGAACGACCACCGTGTTTGGGTTCTGCTATTGCCGTCTCGTTGTTTGTAGGCTTTCCATATAATAAGTCATATATGAGATCATATTCCAGGCTTGCAGCCCCTCTTATTGCAGAACTCATAAAGTCTTGAAACTTTATACATCTACAAGGACGAGTCACGTTCAGCAGTGTGGGGTGCCATGAAGAAAAGCCGGTGAAACCATAAACCCCACTGGCTGCAGCATAGGAGCAGCTACAACAGCTGCACCTTAGTATGATAATATTTGTTTTCGTCCACTCTATCTTACCGATATCAAACAAATGCGGGACACATGACAGATAGT
>CAXIVM010002256.1:0-33314 GCA_964035705.1 Porites rus | reverse complement strand
CTCAACGTCACAATACGGCGCCAGTCGCCCAGTCCCGCTCTGTTCAGTGCAAAAAAACATGGCCGACGCATCGTGCCAACCTGTTAAGACTGAATTTTGCTGATTTTTCGCCTGCTCAAGACGCCAGGACGGAGTAAACGAGCGCTGCAGGGCAAGGTGAGCTTCCGAAAAGCTTGTTTTCTAACGTTTTTTGCATCATTCCCACACTTTTGCGACGTTTTTAGTTGAAATTAGGCAAGGGTTGAAATTTCCACCGAAAACCCTTGAAGGGTTGGTTGGTGTTTTATCAAAACCACCCTTCTGTACCAACCCTAACATCAACCCTAGCGAAAAAGCCACGTTAGCTCAAGACCCTTGTATAATTTTGCATTTTCTGACCGGGTCGCACGTATTTAGCATCGTTACTGCAGTGATTTCCTCGTATTTATTATTTTTTGCAAGGTCACGCTCGAGTCCAAACCCTAACCCTAACATCAACCCTGGCGAAAAAGCCACGTTAGCTCAAAACCCTTGTATAATTTTGAATTTTCTGACCGGGTCGCACGTATTTAGCATCGTTACTGCAGTGATTTCCTCGTATTTTTGCAATGTCACGCTGATCTCGCGCCCCGAGAGCCCAACGTCATCAAAAATAGCAAAAAATGACAAAAACGTGGAAAAATGGACAAATCCCGCGAAATCCCATCCCTAAACCCGTATCCCGCATCCCGTCCCGAAAGACAATGATGATCCCGTGACCCTAACCCGCGTCCCCTAACCCTAACCCGCATCGCGCGCCCAAAATCCCCAAAACAGCAAAGTTAAGGCTCATCCCGCAACCCTAACCCGTATCCCGCGACCCTGACCCGCGACCAAGCCGCGGCTAACCCGCGGTCATAGGGTTAGCTTCGAGTCAAGTTTGCTTGCGGTTAGGGTCAAGGGTTAGTTGGGAAAACTACTTCTGTGACAGCCTTTTGGCCGTCGATCCCATGTATCCGGCCCAGAGTCCAGTCCGGTTCCGGAACGGCCAAAAAAAAAAAAAACATGGCGGCCGCTACACTTTGCCCGGTTTTTCCCTGTCAGCGCCCTTCGCTCTAAGTAAAGCACTGTCCCACTTGACTTCTACAATCCTTTCATCGTCGCAAACGCTACAACAACCCTCTAAGTCAACAGAAGATCGCGCGTGCCTGCACTTCTAGTTTTCCCAAGATCGATGGTCACTTTGTTGGCCAGCTCGCTCAAATTAAATCGACGCTTTCCTGGGCCAAGCGAGTCCCAAAAATCGGGTCAAACGAGGCTTTCTCCTTCCTGTCCTACTTGCCTCGGGCCTGCTGTCACGCAGCGGCTGACGGCAAGCCCCGAAATACGGCCTTTTGTCACCTCATGAATTATTCATGAGCCACCCAATATTTTTCGACAGGGAAACCCCGGCCCCCCAAAAGCAAGAAAATATTATAAGTCTAAAAGCAGGTCGCTTCTCGGCAACTACGTCAAGCCGGCAGGCAAGGGCAGGCCGCAAAACTCACGCTGACATAGTTCTCGACAAGAAACCTGCCTTAGACTTGCCGCCTGGATCGATCTGAACTTGATGCACAACCTTCACTACGAGCGCCCAAACAGCGCTGTTGTGCTTTACAAGGCTCAGAACATCCCTCAGTTCTTCGAGGGATGCTGTTGACTTGCGGGTTTCCGGACTTAATGATGTCCTTCCACCACCAGGCGGCGCAAACTTTGCTCCAAACACGGCCAATATTTTATTTACAATCCCGCAATCCCGCCATATTCTTGAACCTTCCCTCGGCTGATACGTCACTCAACGTCACAATACGGCGCCAGTCGCCCAGTCCCGCTCTGTTCAGTGCAAAAAAACATGGCCGACGCATCGTGCCAACCTGTTAAGACTGAATTTTGCTGATTTTTCGCCTGCTCAAGACGCCAGGACGGAGTAAACGAGCGCTGCAGGGCAAGGTGAGCTTCCGAAAAGCTTGTTTTCTAACGTTTTTTGCATCATTCCCACACTTTTGCGACGTTTTTAGTTGAAATTAGGCAAGGGTTGAAATTTCCACCGAAAACCCTTGAAGGGTTGGTTGGTGTTTTATCAAAACCACCCTTCTGTACCAACCCTAACATCAACCCTAGCGAAAAAGCCACGTTAGCTCAAGACCCTTGTATAATTTTGCATTTTCTGACCGGGTCGCACGTATTTAGCATCGTTACTGCAGTGATTTCCTCGTATTTATTATTTTTTGCAAGGTCACGCTCGAGTCCAAACCCTAACCCTAACATCAACCCTGGCGAAAAAGCCACGTTAGCTCAAAACCCTTGTATAATTTTGAATTTTCTGACCGGGTCGCACGTATTTAGCATCGTTACTGCAGTGATTTCCTCGTATTTTTGCAATGTCACGCTGATCTCGCGCCCCGAGAGCCCAACGTCATCAAAAATAGCAAAAAATGACAAAAACGTGGAAAAATGGACAAATCCCGCGAAATCCCATCCCTAAACCCGTATCCCGCATCCCGTCCCGAAAGACAATGATGATCCCGTGACCCTAACCCGCGTCCCCTAACCCTAACCCGCATCGCGCGCCCAAAATCCCCAAAACAGCAAAGTTAAGGCTCATCCCGCAACCCTAACCCGTATCCCGCGACCCTGACCCGCGACCAAGCCGCGGCTAACCCGCGGTCATAGGGTTAGCTTCGAGTCAAGTTTGCTTGCGGTTAGGGTCAAGGGTTAGTTGGGAAAACTACTTCTGTGACAGCCTTTTGGCCGTCGATCCCATGTATCCGGCCCAGAGTCCAGTCCGGTTCCGGAACGGCCAAAAAAAAAAAAAAAACATGGCGGCCGCTACACTTTGCCCGGTTTTTCCCTGTCAGCGCCCTTCGCTCTAAGTAAAGCACTGTCCCACTTGACTTCTACAATCCTTTCATCGTCGCAAACGCTACAACAACCCTCTAAGTCAACAGAAGATCGCGCGTGCCTGCACTTCTAGTTTTCCCAAGATCGATGGTCACTTTGTTGGCCAGCTCGCTCAATTAAATCGACGCTTTCCTGGGCCAAGCGAGTCCCAAAAATCGGGTCAAACGAGGCTTTCTCCTTCCTGTCCTACTTGCCTCGGGCCTGCTGTCACGCAGCGGCTGACGGCAAGCCCCGAAATACGGCCTTTTGTCACCTCATGAATTATTCATGAGCCACCCAATATTTTTCGACAGGGAAACCCCGGCCCCCCAAAAGCAAGAAAATATTATAAGTCTAAAAGCAGGTCGCTTCTCGGCAACTACGTCAAGCCGGCAGGCAAGGGCAGGCCGCAAAACTCACGCTGACATAGTTCTCGACAAGAAACCTGCCTTAGACTTGCCGCCTGGATCGATCTGAACTTGATGCACAACCTTCACTACGAGCGCCCAAACAGCGCTGTTGTGCTTTACAAGGCTCAGAACATCCCTCAGTTCTTCGAGGGATGCTGTTGACTTGCGGGTTTCCGGACTTAATGATGTCCTTCCACCACCAGGCGGCGCAAACTTTGCTCCAAACACGGCCAATATTTTATTTACAATCCCGCAATCCCGCCATATTCTTGAACCTTCCCTCGGCTGATACGTCACTCAACGTCACAATACGGCGCCAGTCGCCCAGTCCCGCTCTGTTCAGTGCAAAAAAACATGGCCGACGCATCGTGCCAACCTGTTAAGACTGAATTTTGCTGATTTTTCGCCTGCTCAAGACGCCAGGACGGAGTAAACGAGCGCTGCAGGGCAAGGTGAGCTTCCGAAAAGCTTGTTTTCTAACGTTTTTTGCATCATTCCCACACTTTTGCGACGTTTTTAGTTGAAATTAGGCAAGGGTTGAAATTTCCACCGAAAACCCTTGAAGGGTTGGTTGGTGTTTTATCAAAACCACCCTTCTGTACCAACCCTAACATCAACCCTAGCGAAAAAGCCACGTTAGCTCAAGACCCTTGTATAATTTTGCATTTTCTGACCGGGTCGCACGTATTTAGCATCGTTACTGCAGTGATTTCCTCGTATTTATTATTTTTTGCAAGGTCACGCTCGAGTCCAAACCCTAACCCTAACATCAACCCTGGCGAAAAAGCCACGTTAGCTCAAAACCCTTGTATAATTTTGAATTTTCTGACCGGGTCGCACGTATTTAGCATCGTTACTGCAGTGATTTCCTCGTATTTTTGCAATGTCACGCTGATCTCGCGCCCCGAGAGCCCAACGTCATCAAAAATAGCAAAAAATGACAAAAACGTGGAAAAATGGACAAATCCCGCGAAATCCCATCCCTAAACCCGTATCCCGCATCCCGTCCCGAAAGACAATGATGATCCCGTGACCCTAACCCGCGTCCCCTAACCCTAACCCGCATCGCGCGCCCAAAATCCCCAAAACAGCAAAGTTAAGGCTCATCCCGCAACCCTAACCCGTATCCCGCGACCCTGACCCGCGACCAAGCCGCGGCTAACCCGCGGTCATAGGGTTAGCTTCGAGTCAAGTTTGCTTGCGGTTAGGGTCAAGGGTTAGTTGGGAAAACTACTTCTGTGACAGCCTTTTGGCCGTCGATCCCATGTATCCGGCCCAGAGTCCAGTCCGGTTCCGGAACGGCCAAAAAAAAAAAAAAACATGGCGGCCGCTACACTTTGCCCGGTTTTTCCCTGTCAGCGCCCTTCGCTCTAAGTAAAGCACTGTCCCACTTGACTTCTACAATCCTTTCATCGTCGCAAACGCTACAACAACCCTCTAAGTCAACAGAAGATCGCGCGTGCCTGCACTTCTAGTTTTCCCAAGATCGATGGTCACTTTGTTGGCCAGCTCGCTCAAATTAAATCGACGCTTTCCTGGGCCAAGCGAGTCCCAAAAATCGGGTCAAACGAGGCTTTCTCCTTCCTGTCCTACTTGCCTCGGGCCTGCTGTCACGCAGCGGCTGACGGCAAGCCCCGAAATACGGCCTTTTGTCACCTCATGAATTATTCATGAGCCACCCAATATTTTTCGACAGGGAAACCCCGGCCCCCCAAAAGCAAGAAAATATTATAAGTCTAAAAGCAGGTCGCTTCTCGGCAACTACGTCAAGCCGGCAGGCAAGGGCAGGCCGCAAAACTCACGCTGACATAGTTCTCGACAAGAAACCTGCCTTAGACTTGCCGCCTGGATCGATCTGAACTTGATGCACAACCTTCACTACGAGCGCCCAAACAGCGCTGTTGTGCTTTACAAGGCTCAGAACATCCCTCAGTTCTTCGAGGGATGCTGTTGACTTGCGGGTTTCCGGACTTAATGATGTCCTTCCACCACCAGGCGGCGCAAACTTTGCTCCAAACACGGCCAATATTTTATTTACAATCCCGCAATCCCGCCATATTCTTGAACCTTCCCTCGGCTGATACGTCACTCAACGTCACAATACGGCGCCAGTCGCCCAGTCCCGCTCTGTTCAGTGCAAAAAAACATGGCCGACGCATCGTGCCAACCTGTTAAGACTGAATTTTGCTGATTTTTCGCCTGCTCAAGACGCCAGGACGGAGTAAACGAGCGCTGCAGGGCAAGGTGAGCTTCCGAAAAGCTTGTTTTCTAACGTTTTTTGCATCATTCCCACACTTTTGCGACGTTTTTAGTTGAAATTAGGCAAGGGTTGAAATTTCCACCGAAAACCCTTGAAGGGTTGGTTGGTGTTTTATCAAAACCACCCTTCTGTACCAACCCTAACATCAACCCTAGCGAAAAAGCCACGTTAGCTCAAGACCCTTGTATAATTTTGCATTTTCTGACCGGGTCGCACGTATTTAGCATCGTTACTGCAGTGATTTCCTCGTATTTATTATTTTTTGCAAGGTCACGCTCGAGTCCAAACCCTAACCCTAACATCAACCCTGGCGAAAAAGCCACGTTAGCTCAAAACCCTTGTATAATTTTGAATTTTCTGACCGGGTCGCACGTATTTAGCATCGTTACTGCAGTGATTTCCTCGTATTTTTGCAATGTCACGCTGATCTCGCGCCCCGAGAGCCCAACGTCATCAAAAATAGCAAAAAATGACAAAAACGTGGAAAAATGGACAAATCCCGCGAAATCCCATCCCTAAACCCGTATCCCGCATCCCGTCCCGAAAGACAATGATGATCCCGTGACCCTAACCCGCGTCCCCTAACCCTAACCCGCATCGCGCGCCCAAAATCCCCAAAACAGCAAAGTTAAGGCTCATCCCGCAACCCTAACCCGTATCCCGCGACCCTGACCCGCGACCAAGCCGCGGCTAACCCGCGGTCATAGGGTTAGCTTCGAGTCAAGTTTGCTTGCGGTTAGGGTCAAGGGTTAGTTGGGAAAACTACTTCTGTGACAGCCTTTTGGCCGTCGATCCCATGTATCCGGCCCAGAGTCCAGTCCGGTTCCGGAACGGCCAAAAAAAAAAAAAAACATGGCGGCCGCTACACTTTGCCCGGTTTTTCCCTGTCAGCGCCCTTCGCTCTAAGTAAAGCACTGTCCCACTTGACTTCTACAATCCTTTCATCGTCGCAAACGCTACAACAACCCTCTAAGTCAACAGAAGATCGCGCGTGCCTGCACTTCTAGTTTTCCCAAGATCGATGGTCACTTTGTTGGCCAGCTCGCTCAAATTAAATCGACGCTTTCCTGGGCCAAGCGAGTCCCAAAAATCGGGTCAAACGAGGCTTTCTCCTTCCTGTCCTACTTGCCTCGGGCCTGCTGTCACGCAGCGGCTGACGGCAAGCCCCGAAATACGGCCTTTTGTCACCTCATGAATTATTCATGAGCCACCCAATATTTTTCGACAGGGAAACCCCGGCCCCCCAAAAGCAAGAAAATATTATAAGTCTAAAAGCAGGTCGCTTCTCGGCAACTACGTCAAGCCGGCAGGCAAGGGCAGGCCGCAAAACTCACGCTGACATAGTTCTCGACAAGAAACCTGCCTTAGACTTGCCGCCTGGATCGATCTGAACTTGATGCACAACCTTCACTACGAGCGCCCAAACAGCGCTGTTGTGCTTTACAAGGCTCAGAACATCCCTCAGTTCTTCGAGGGATGCTGTTGACTTGCGGGTTTCCGGACTTAATGATGTCCTTCCACCACCAGGCGGCGCAAACTTTGCTCCAAACACGGCCAATATTTTATTTACAATCCCGCAATCCCGCCATATTCTTGAACCTTCCCTCGGCTGATACGTCACTCAACGTCACAATACGGCGCCAGTCGCCCAGTCCCGCTCTGTTCAGTGCAAAAAAACATGGCCGACGCATCGTGCCAACCTGTTAAGACTGAATTTTGCTGATTTTTCGCCTGCTCAAGACGCCAGGACGGAGTAAACGAGCGCTGCAGGGCAAGGTGAGCTTCCGAAAAGCTTGTTTTCTAACGTTTTTTGCATCATTCCCACACTTTTGCGACGTTTTTAGTTGAAATTAGGCAAGGGTTGAAATTTCCACCGAAAACCCTTGAAGGGTTGGTTGGTGTTTTATCAAAACCACCCTTCTGTACCAACCCTAACATCAACCCTAGCGAAAAAGCCACGTTAGCTCAAGACCCTTGTATAATTTTGCATTTTCTGACCGGGTCGCACGTATTTAGCATCGTTACTGCAGTGATTTCCTCGTATTTATTATTTTTTGCAAGGTCACGCTCGAGTCCAAACCCTAACCCTAACATCAACCCTGGCGAAAAAGCCACGTTAGCTCAAAACCCTTGTATAATTTTGAATTTTCTGACCGGGTCGCACGTATTTAGCATCGTTACTGCAGTGATTTCCTCGTATTTTTGCAATGTCACGCTGATCTCGCGCCCCGAGAGCCCAACGTCATCAAAAATAGCAAAAAATGACAAAAACGTGGAAAAATGGACAAATCCCGCGAAATCCCATCCCTAAACCCGTATCCCGCATCCCGTCCCGAAAGACAATGATGATCCCGTGACCCTAACCCGCGTCCCCTAACCCTAACCCGCATCGCGCGCCCAAAATCCCCAAAACAGCAAAGTTAAGGCTCATCCCGCAACCCTAACCCGTATCCCGCGACCCTGACCCGCGACCAAGCCGCGGCTAACCCGCGGTCATAGGGTTAGCTTCGAGTCAAGTTTGCTTGCGGTTAGGGTCAAGGGTTAGTTGGGAAAACTACTTCTGTGACAGCCTTTTGGCCGTCGATCCCATGTATCCGGCCCAGAGTCCAGTCCGGTTCCGGAACGGCCAAAAAAAAAAAAAAACATGGCGGCCGCTACACTTTGCCCGGTTTTTCCCTGTCAGCGCCCTTCGCTCTAAGTAAAGCACTGTCCCACTTGACTTCTACAATCCTTTCATCGTCGCAAACGCTACAACAACCCTCTAAGTCAACAGAAGATCGCGCGTGCCTGCACTTCTAGTTTTCCCAAGATCGATGGTCACTTTGTTGGCCAGCTCGCTCAAATTAAATCGACGCTTTCCTGGGCCAAGCGAGTCCCAAAAATCGGGTCAAACGAGGCTTTCTCCTTCCTGTCCTACTTGCCTCGGGCCTGCTGTCACGCAGCGGCTGACGGCAAGCCCCGAAATACGGCCTTTTGTCACCTCATGAATTATTCATGAGCCACCCAATATTTTTCGACAGGGAAACCCCGGCCCCCCAAAAGCAAGAAAATATTATAAGTCTAAAAGCAGGTCGCTTCTCGGCAACTACGTCAAGCCGGCAGGCAAGGGCAGGCCGCAAAACTCACGCTGACATAGTTCTCGACAAGAAACCTGCCTTAGACTTGCCGCCTGGATCGATCTGAACTTGATGCACAACCTTCACTACGAGCGCCCAAACAGCGCTGTTGTGCTTTACAAGGCTCAGAACATCCCTCAGTTCTTCGAGGGATGCTGTTGACTTGCGGGTTTCCGGACTTAATGATGTCCTTCCACCACCAGGCGGCGCAAACTTTGCTCCAAACACGGCCAATATTTTATTTACAATCCCGCAATCCCGCCATATTCTTGAACCTTCCCTCGGCTGATACGTCACTCAACGTCACAATACGGCGCCAGTCGCCCAGTCCCGCTCTGTTCAGTGCAAAAAAACATGGCCGACGCATCGTGCCAACCTGTTAAGACTGAATTTTGCTGATTTTTCGCCTGCTCAAGACGCCAGGACGGAGTAAACGAGCGCTGCAGGGCAAGGTGAGCTTCCGAAAAGCTTGTTTTCTAACGTTTTTTGCATCATTCCCACACTTTTGCGACGTTTTTAGTTGAAATTAGGCAAGGGTTGAAATTTCCACCGAAAACCCTTGAAGGGTTGGTTGGTGTTTTATCAAAACCACCCTTCTGTACCAACCCTAACATCAACCCTAGCGAAAAAGCCACGTTAGCTCAAGACCCTTGTATAATTTTGCATTTTCTGACCGGGTCGCACGTATTTAGCATCGTTACTGCAGTGATTTCCTCGTATTTATTATTTTTTGCAAGGTCACGCTCGAGTCCAAACCCTAACCCTAACATCAACCCTGGCGAAAAAGCCACGTTAGCTCAAAACCCTTGTATAATTTTGAATTTTCTGACCGGGTCGCACGTATTTAGCATCGTTACTGCAGTGATTTCCTCGTATTTTTGCAATGTCACGCTGATCTCGCGCCCCGAGAGCCCAACGTCATCAAAAATAGCAAAAAATGACAAAAACGTGGAAAAATGGACAAATCCCGCGAAATCCCATCCCTAAACCCGTATCCCGCATCCCGTCCCGAAAGACAATGATGATCCCGTGACCCTAACCCGCGTCCCCTAACCCTAACCCGCATCGCGCGCCCAAAATCCCCAAAACAGCAAAGTTAAGGCTCATCCCGCAACCCTAACCCGTATCCCGCGACCCTGACCCGCGACCAAGCCGCGGCTAACCCGCGGTCATAGGGTTAGCTTCGAGTCAAGTTTGCTTGCGGTTAGGGTCAAGGGTTAGTTGGGAAAACTACTTCTGTGACAGCCTTTTGGCCGTCGATCCCATGTATCCGGCCCAGAGTCCAGTCCGGTTCCGGAACGGCCAAAAAAAAAAAAAAACATGGCGGCCGCTACACTTTGCCCGGTTTTTCCCTGTCAGCGCCCTTCGCTCTAAGTAAAGCACTGTCCCACTTGACTTCTACAATCCTTTCATCGTCGCAAACGCTACAACAACCCTCTAAGTCAACAGAAGATCGCGCGTGCCTGCACTTCTAGTTTTCCCAAGATCGATGGTCACTTTGTTGGCCAGCTCGCTCAAATTAAATCGACGCTTTCCTGGGCCAAGCGAGTCCCAAAAATCGGGTCAAACGAGGCTTTCTCCTTCCTGTCCTACTTGCCTCGGGCCTGCTGTCACGCAGCGGCTGACGGCAAGCCCCGAAATACGGCCTTTTGTCACCTCATGAATTATTCATGAGCCACCCAATATTTTTCGACAGGGAAACCCCGGCCCCCCAAAAGCAAGAAAATATTATAAGTCTAAAAGCAGGTCGCTTCTCGGCAACTACGTCAAGCCGGCAGGCAAGGGCAGGCCGCAAAACTCACGCTGACATAGTTCTCGACAAGAAACCTGCCTTAGACTTGCCGCCTGGATCGATCTGAACTTGATGCACAACCTTCACTACGAGCGCCCAAACAGCGCTGTTGTGCTTTACAAGGCTCAGAACATCCCTCAGTTCTTCGAGGGATGCTGTTGACTTGCGGGTTTCCGGACTTAATGATGTCCTTCCACCACCAGGCGGCGCAAACTTTGCTCCAAACACGGCCAATATTTTATTTACAATCCCGCAATCCCGCCATATTCTTGAACCTTCCCTCGGCTGATACGTCACTCAACGTCACAATACGGCGCCAGTCGCCCAGTCCCGCTCTGTTCAGTGCAAAAAAACATGGCCGACGCATCGTGCCAACCTGTTAAGACTGAATTTTGCTGATTTTTCGCCTGCTCAAGACGCCAGGACGGAGTAAACGAGCGCTGCAGGGCAAGGTGAGCTTCCGAAAAGCTTGTTTTCTAACGTTTTTTGCATCATTCCCACACTTTTGCGACGTTTTTAGTTGAAATTAGGCAAGGGTTGAAATTTCCACCGAAAACCCTTGAAGGGTTGGTTGGTGTTTTATCAAAACCACCCTTCTGTACCAACCCTAACATCAACCCTAGCGAAAAAGCCACGTTAGCTCAAGACCCTTGTATAATTTTGCATTTTCTGACCGGGTCGCACGTATTTAGCATCGTTACTGCAGTGATTTCCTCGTATTTATTATTTTTTGCAAGGTCACGCTCGAGTCCAAACCCTAACCCTAACATCAACCCTGGCGAAAAAGCCACGTTAGCTCAAAACCCTTGTATAATTTTGAATTTTCTGACCGGGTCGCACGTATTTAGCATCGTTACTGCAGTGATTTCCTCGTATTTTTGCAATGTCACGCTGATCTCGCGCCCCGAGAGCCCAACGTCATCAAAAATAGCAAAAAATGACAAAAACGTGGAAAAATGGACAAATCCCGCGAAATCCCATCCCTAAACCCGTATCCCGCATCCCGTCCCGAAAGACAATGATGATCCCGTGACCCTAACCCGCGTCCCCTAACCCTAACCCGCATCGCGCGCCCAAAATCCCCAAAACAGCAAAGTTAAGGCTCATCCCGCAACCCTAACCCGTATCCCGCGACCCTGACCCGCGACCAAGCCGCGGCTAACCCGCGGTCATAGGGTTAGCTTCGAGTCAAGTTTGCTTGCGGTTAGGGTCAAGGGTTAGTTGGGAAAACTACTTCTGTGACAGCCTTTTGGCCGTCGATCCCATGTATCCGGCCCAGAGTCCAGTCCGGTTCCGGAACGGCCAAAAAAAAAAAAAAACATGGCGGCCGCTACACTTTGCCCGGTTTTTCCCTGTCAGCGCCCTTCGCTCTAAGTAAAGCACTGTCCCACTTGACTTCTACAATCCTTTCATCGTCGCAAACGCTACAACAACCCTCTAAGTCAACAGAAGATCGCGCGTGCCTGCACTTCTAGTTTTCCCAAGATCGATGGTCACTTTGTTGGCCAGCTCGCTCAAATTAAATCGACGCTTTCCTGGGCCAAGCGAGTCCCAAAAATCGGGTCAAACGAGGCTTTCTCCTTCCTGTCCTACTTGCCTCGGGCCTGCTGTCACGCAGCGGCTGACGGCAAGCCCCGAAATACGGCCTTTTGTCACCTCATGAATTATTCATGAGCCACCCAATATTTTTCGACAGGGAAACCCCGGCCCCCCAAAAGCAAGAAAATATTATAAGTCTAAAAGCAGGTCGCTTCTCGGCAACTACGTCAAGCCGGCAGGCAAGGGCAGGCCGCAAAACTCACGCTGACATAGTTCTCGACAAGAAACCTGCCTTAGACTTGCCGCCTGGATCGATCTGAACTTGATGCACAACCTTCACTACGAGCGCCCAAACAGCGCTGTTGTGCTTTACAAGGCTCAGAACATCCCTCAGTTCTTCGAGGGATGCTGTTGACTTGCGGGTTTCCGGACTTAATGATGTCCTTCCACCACCAGGCGGCGCAAACTTTGCTCCAAACACGGCCAATATTTTATTTACAATCCCGCAATCCCGCCATATTCTTGAACCTTCCCTCGGCTGATACGTCACTCAACGTCACAATACGGCGCCAGTCGCCCAGTCCCGCTCTGTTCAGTGCAAAAAAACATGGCCGACGCATCGTGCCAACCTGTTAAGACTGAATTTTGCTGATTTTTCGCCTGCTCAAGACGCCAGGACGGAGTAAACGAGCGCTGCAGGGCAAGGTGAGCTTCCGAAAAGCTTGTTTTCTAACGTTTTTTGCATCATTCCCACACTTTTGCGACGTTTTTAGTTGAAATTAGGCAAGGGTTGAAATTTCCACCGAAAACCCTTGAAGGGTTGGTTGGTGTTTTATCAAAACCACCCTTCTGTACCAACCCTAACATCAACCCTAGCGAAAAAGCCACGTTAGCTCAAGACCCTTGTATAATTTTGCATTTTCTGACCGGGTCGCACGTATTTAGCATCGTTACTGCAGTGATTTCCTCGTATTTATTATTTTTTGCAAGGTCACGCTCGAGTCCAAACCCTAACCCTAACATCAACCCTGGCGAAAAAGCCACGTTAGCTCAAAACCCTTGTATAATTTTGAATTTTCTGACCGGGTCGCACGTATTTAGCATCGTTACTGCAGTGATTTCCTCGTATTTTTGCAATGTCACGCTGATCTCGCGCCCCGAGAGCCCAACGTCATCAAAAATAGCAAAAAATGACAAAAACGTGGAAAAATGGACAAATCCCGCGAAATCCCATCCCTAAACCCGTATCCCGCATCCCGTCCCGAAAGACAATGATGATCCCGTGACCCTAACCCGCGTCCCCTAACCCTAACCCGCATCGCGCGCCCAAAATCCCCAAAACAGCAAAGTTAAGGCTCATCCCGCAACCCTAACCCGTATCCCGCGACCCTGACCCGCGACCAAGCCGCGGCTAACCCGCGGTCATAGGGTTAGCTTCGAGTCAAGTTTGCTTGCGGTTAGGGTCAAGGGTTAGTTGGGAAAACTACTTCTGTGACAGCCTTTTGGCCGTCGATCCCATGTATCCGGCCCAGAGTCCAGTCCGGTTCCGGAACGGCCAAAAAAAAAAAAAAACATGGCGGCCGCTACACTTTGCCCGGTTTTTCCCTGTCAGCGCCCTTCGCTCTAAGTAAAGCACTGTCCCACTTGACTTCTACAATCCTTTCATCGTCGCAAACGCTACAACAACCCTCTAAGTCAACAGAAGATCGCGCGTGCCTGCACTTCTAGTTTTCCCAAGATCGATGGTCACTTTGTTGGCCAGCTCGCTCAAATTAAATCGACGCTTTCCTGGGCCAAGCGAGTCCCAAAAATCGGGTCAAACGAGGCTTTCTCCTTCCTGTCCTACTTGCCTCGGGCCTGCTGTCACGCAGCGGCTGACGGCAAGCCCCGAAATACGGCCTTTTGTCACCTCATGAATTATTCATGAGCCACCCAATATTTTTCGACAGGGAAACCCCGGCCCCCCAAAAGCAAGAAAATATTATAAGTCTAAAAGCAGGTCGCTTCTCGGCAACTACGTCAAGCCGGCAGGCAAGGGCAGGCCGCAAAACTCACGCTGACATAGTTCTCGACAAGAAACCTGCCTTAGACTTGCCGCCTGGATCGATCTGAACTTGATGCACAACCTTCACTACGAGCGCCCAAACAGCGCTGTTGTGCTTTACAAGGCTCAGAACATCCCTCAGTTCTTCGAGGGATGCTGTTGACTTGCGGGTTTCCGGACTTAATGATGTCCTTCCACCACCAGGCGGCGCAAACTTTGCTCCAAACACGGCCAATATTTTATTTACAATCCCGCAATCCCGCCATATTCTTGAACCTTCCCTCGGCTGATACGTCACTCAACGTCACAATACGGCGCCAGTCGCCCAGTCCCGCTCTGTTCAGTGCAAAAAAACATGGCCGACGCATCGTGCCAACCTGTTAAGACTGAATTTTGCTGATTTTTCGCCTGCTCAAGACGCCAGGACGGAGTAAACGAGCGCTGCAGGGCAAGGTGAGCTTCCGAAAAGCTTGTTTTCTAACGTTTTTTGCATCATTCCCACACTTTTGCGACGTTTTTAGTTGAAATTAGGCAAGGGTTGAAATTTCCACCGAAAACCCTTGAAGGGTTGGTTGGTGTTTTATCAAAACCACCCTTCTGTACCAACCCTAACATCAACCCTAGCGAAAAAGCCACGTTAGCTCAAGACCCTTGTATAATTTTGCATTTTCTGACCGGGTCGCACGTATTTAGCATCGTTACTGCAGTGATTTCCTCGTATTTATTATTTTTTGCAAGGTCACGCTCGAGTCCAAACCCTAACCCTAACATCAACCCTGGCGAAAAAGCCACGTTAGCTCAAAACCCTTGTATAATTTTGAATTTTCTGACCGGGTCGCACGTATTTAGCATCGTTACTGCAGTGATTTCCTCGTATTTTTGCAATGTCACGCTGATCTCGCGCCCCGAGAGCCCAACGTCATCAAAAATAGCAAAAAATGACAAAAACGTGGAAAAATGGACAAATCCCGCGAAATCCCATCCCTAAACCCGTATCCCGCATCCCGTCCCGAAAGACAATGATGATCCCGTGACCCTAACCCGCGTCCCCTAACCCTAACCCGCATCGCGCGCCCAAAATCCCCAAAACAGCAAAGTTAAGGCTCATCCCGCAACCCTAACCCGTATCCCGCGACCCTGACCCGCGACCAAGCCGCGGCTAACCCGCGGTCATAGGGTTAGCTTCGAGTCAAGTTTGCTTGCGGTTAGGGTCAAGGGTTAGTTGGGAAAACTACTTCTGTGACAGCCTTTTGGCCGTCGATCCCATGTATCCGGCCCAGAGTCCAGTCCGGTTCCGGAACGGCCAAAAAAAAAAAAAAACATGGCGGCCGCTACACTTTGCCCGGTTTTTCCCTGTCAGCGCCCTTCGCTCTAAGTAAAGCACTGTCCCACTTGACTTCTACAATCCTTTCATCGTCGCAAACGCTACAACAACCCTCTAAGTCAACAGAAGATCGCGCGTGCCTGCACTTCTAGTTTTCCCAAGATCGATGGTCACTTTGTTGGCCAGCTCGCTCAAATTAAATCGACGCTTTCCTGGGCCAAGCGAGTCCCAAAAATCGGGTCAAACGAGGCTTTCTCCTTCCTGTCCTACTTGCCTCGGGCCTGCTGTCACGCAGCGGCTGACGGCAAGCCCCGAAATACGGCCTTTTGTCACCTCATGAATTATTCATGAGCCACCCAATATTTTTCGACAGGGAAACCCCGGCCCCCCAAAAGCAAGAAAATATTATAAGTCTAAAAGCAGGTCGCTTCTCGGCAACTACGTCAAGCCGGCAGGCAAGGGCAGGCCGCAAAACTCACGCTGACATAGTTCTCGACAAGAAACCTGCCTTAGACTTGCCGCCTGGATCGATCTGAACTTGATGCACAACCTTCACTACGAGCGCCCAAACAGCGCTGTTGTGCTTTACAAGGCTCAGAACATCCCTCAGTTCTTCGAGGGATGCTGTTGACTTGCGGGTTTCCGGACTTAATGATGTCCTTCCACCACCAGGCGGCGCAAACTTTGCTCCAAACACGGCCAATATTTTATTTACAATCCCGCAATCCCGCCATATTCTTGAACCTTCCCTCGGCTGATACGTCACTCAACGTCACAATACGGCGCCAGTCGCCCAGTCCCGCTCTGTTCAGTGCAAAAAAACATGGCCGACGCATCGTGCCAACCTGTTAAGACTGAATTTTGCTGATTTTTCGCCTGCTCAAGACGCCAGGACGGAGTAAACGAGCGCTGCAGGGCAAGGTGAGCTTCCGAAAAGCTTGTTTTCTAACGTTTTTTGCATCATTCCCACACTTTTGCGACGTTTTTAGTTGAAATTAGGCAAGGGTTGAAATTTCCACCGAAAACCCTTGAAGGGTTGGTTGGTGTTTTATCAAAACCACCCTTCTGTACCAACCCTAACATCAACCCTAGCGAAAAAGCCACGTTAGCTCAAGACCCTTGTATAATTTTGCATTTTCTGACCGGGTCGCACGTATTTAGCATCGTTACTGCAGTGATTTCCTCGTATTTATTATTTTTTGCAAGGTCACGCTCGAGTCCAAACCCTAACCCTAACATCAACCCTGGCGAAAAAGCCACGTTAGCTCAAAACCCTTGTATAATTTTGAATTTTCTGACCGGGTCGCACGTATTTAGCATCGTTACTGCAGTGATTTCCTCGTATTTTTGCAATGTCACGCTGATCTCGCGCCCCGAGAGCCCAACGTCATCAAAAATAGCAAAAAATGACAAAAACGTGGAAAAATGGACAAATCCCGCGAAATCCCATCCCTAAACCCGTATCCCGCATCCCGTCCCGAAAGACAATGATGATCCCGTGACCCTAACCCGCGTCCCCTAACCCTAACCCGCATCGCGCGCCCAAAATCCCCAAAACAGCAAAGTTAAGGCTCATCCCGCAACCCTAACCCGTATCCCGTGACCCTGACCCGCGACCAAGCCGCGGCTAACCCGCGGTCATAGGGTTAGCTTCGAGTCAAGTTTGCTTGCGGTTAGGGTCAAGGGTTAGTTGGGAAAACTACTTCTGTGACAGCCTTTTGGCCGTCGATCCCATGTATCCGGCCCAGAGTCCAGTCCGGTTCCGGAACGGCCAAAAAAAAAAAAAAACATGGCGGCCGCTACACTTTGCCCGGTTTTTCCCTGTCAGCGCCCTTCGCTCTAAGTAAAGCACTGTCCCACTTGACTTCTACAATCCTTTCATCGTCGCAAACGCTACAACAACCCTCTAAGTCAACAGAAGATCGCGCGTGCCTGCACTTCTAGTTTTCCCAAGATCGATGGTCACTTTGTTGGCCAGCTCGCTCAAATTAAATCGACGCTTTCCTGGGCCAAGCGAGTCCCAAAAATCGGGTCAAACGAGGCTTTCTCCTTCCTGTCCTACTTGCCTCGGGCCTGCTGTCACGCAGCGGCTGACGGCAAGCCCCGAAATACGGCCTTTTGTCACCTCATGAATTATTCATGAGCCACCCAATATTTTTCGACAGGGAAACCCCGGCCCCCCAAAAGCAAGAAAATATTATAAGTCTAAAAGCAGGTCGCTTCTCGGCAACTACGTCAAGCCGGCAGGCAAGGGCAGGCCGCAAAACTCACGCTGACATAGTTCTCGACAAGAAACCTGCCTTAGACTTGCCGCCTGGATCGATCTGAACTTGATGCACAACCTTCACTACGAGCGCCCAAACAGCGCTGTTGTGCTTTACAAGGCTCAGAACATCCCTCAGTTCTTCGAGGGATGCTGTTGACTTGCGGGTTTCCGGACTTAATGATGTCCTTCCACCACCAGGCGGCGCAAACTTTGCTCCAAACACGGCCAATATTTTATTTACAATCCCGCAATCCCGCCATATTCTTGAACCTTCCCTCGGCTGATACGTCACTCAACGTCACAATACGGCGCCAGTCGCCCAGTCCCGCTCTGTTCAGTGCAAAAAAACATGGCCGACGCATCGTGCCAACCTGTTAAGACTGAATTTTGCTGATTTTTCGCCTGCTCAAGACGCCAGGACGGAGTAAACGAGCGCTGCAGGGCAAGGTGAGCTTCCGAAAAGCTTGTTTTCTAACGTTTTTTGCATCATTCCCACACTTTTGCGACGTTTTTAGTTGAAATTAGGCAAGGGTTGAAATTTCCACCGAAAACCCTTGAAGGGTTGGTTGGTGTTTTATCAAAACCACCCTTCTGTACCAACCCTAACATCAACCCTAGCGAAAAAGCCACGTTAGCTCAAGACCCTTGTATAATTTTGCATTTTCTGACCGGGTCGCACGTATTTAGCATCGTTACTGCAGTGATTTCCTCGTATTTATTATTTTTTGCAAGGTCACGCTCGAGTCCAAACCCTAACCCTAACATCAACCCTGGCGAAAAAGCCACGTTAGCTCAAAACCCTTGTATAATTTTGAATTTTCTGACCGGGTCGCACGTATTTAGCATCGTTACTGCAGTGATTTCCTCGTATTTTTGCAATGTCACGCTGATCTCGCGCCCCGAGAGCCCAACGTCATCAAAAATAGCAAAAAATGACAAAAACGTGGAAAAATGGACAAATCCCGCGAAATCCCATCCCTAAACCCGTATCCCGCATCCCGTCCCGAAAGACAATGATGATCCCGTGACCCTAACCCGCGTCCCCTAACCCTAACCCGCATCGCGCGCCCAAAATCCCCAAAACAGCAAAGTTAAGGCTCATCCCGCAACCCTAACCCGTATCCCGCGACCCTGACCCGCGACCAAGCCGCGGCTAACCCGCGGTCATAGGGTTAGCTTCGAGTCAAGTTTGCTTGCGGTTAGGGTCAAGGGTTAGTTGGGAAAACTACTTCTGTGACAGCCTTTTGGCCGTCGATCCCATGTATCCGGCCCAGAGTCCAGTCCGGTTCCGGAACGGCCAAAAAAAAAAAAAAACATGGCGGCCGCTACACTTTGCCCGGTTTTTCCCTGTCAGCGCCCTTCGCTCTAAGTAAAGCACTGTCCCACTTGACTTCTACAATCCTTTCATCGTCGCAAACGCTACAACAACCCTCTAAGTCAACAGAAGATCGCGCGTGCCTGCACTTCTAGTTTTCCCAAGATCGATGGTCACTTTGTTGGCCAGCTCGCTCAAATTAAATCGACGCTTTCCTGGGCCAAGCGAGTCCCAAAAATCGGGTCAAACGAGGCTTTCTCCTTCCTGTCCTACTTGCCTCGGGCCTGCTGTCACGCAGCGGCTGACGGCAAGCCCCGAAATACGGCCTTTTGTCACCTCATGAATTATTCATGAGCCACCCAATATTTTTCGACAGGGAAACCCCGGCCCCCCAAAAGCAAGAAAATATTATAAGTCTAAAAGCAGGTCGCTTCTCGGCAACTACGTCAAGCCGGCAGGCAAGGGCAGGCCGCAAAACTCACGCTGACATAGTTCTCGACAAGAAACCTGCCTTAGACTTGCCGCCTGGATCGATCTGAACTTGATGCACAACCTTCACTACGAGCGCCCAAACAGCGCTGTTGTGCTTTACAAGGCTCAGAACATCCCTCAGTTCTTCGAGGGATGCTGTTGACTTGCGGGTTTCCGGACTTAATGATGTCCTTCCACCACCAGGCGGCGCAAACTTTGCTCCAAACACGGCCAATATTTTATTTACAATCCCGCAATCCCGCCATATTCTTGAACCTTCCCTCGGCTGATACGTCACTCAACGTCACAATACGGCGCCAGTCGCCCAGTCCCGCTCTGTTCAGTGCAAAAAAACATGGCCGACGCATCGTGCCAACCTGTTAAGACTGAATTTTGCTGATTTTTCGCCTGCTCAAGACGCCAGGACGGAGTAAACGAGCGCTGCAGGGCAAGGTGAGCTTCCGAAAAGCTTGTTTTCTAACGTTTTTTGCATCATTCCCACACTTTTGCGACGTTTTTAGTTGAAATTAGGCAAGGGTTGAAATTTCCACCGAAAACCCTTGAAGGGTTGGTTGGTGTTTTATCAAAACCACCCTTCTGTACCAACCCTAACATCAACCCTAGCGAAAAAGCCACGTTAGCTCAAGACCCTTGTATAATTTTGCATTTTCTGACCGGGTCGCACGTATTTAGCATCGTTACTGCAGTGATTTCCTCGTATTTATTATTTTTTGCAAGGTCACGCTCGAGTCCAAACCCTAACCCTAACATCAACCCTGGCGAAAAAGCCACGTTAGCTCAAAACCCTTGTATAATTTTGAATTTTCTGACCGGGTCGCACGTATTTAGCATCGTTACTGCAGTGATTTCCTCGTATTTTTGCAATGTCACGCTGATCTCGCGCCCCGAGAGCCCAACGTCATCAAAAATAGCAAAAAATGACAAAAACGTGGAAAAATGGACAAATCCCGCGAAATCCCATCCCTAAACCCGTATCCCGCATCCCGTCCCGAAAGACAATGATGATCCCGTGACCCTAACCCGCGTCCCCTAACCCTAACCCGCATCGCGCGCCCAAAATCCCCAAAACAGCAAAGTTAAGGCTCATCCCGCAACCCTAACCCGTATCCCGCGACCCTGACCCGCGACCAAGCCGCGGCTAACCCGCGGTCATAGGGTTAGCTTCGAGTCAAGTTTGCTTGCGGTTAGGGTCAAGGGTTAGTTGGGAAAACTACTTCTGTGACAGCCTTTTGGCCGTCGATCCCATGTATCCGGCCCAGAGTCCAGTCCGGTTCCGGAACGGCCAAAAAAAAAAAAAAACATGGCGGCCGCTACACTTTGCCCGGTTTTTCCCTGTCAGCGCCCTTCGCTCTAAGTAAAGCACTGTCCCACTTGACTTCTACAATCCTTTCATCGTCGCAAACGCTACAACAACCCTCTAAGTCAACAGAAGATCGCGCGTGCCTGCACTTCTAGTTTTCCCAAGATCGATGGTCACTTTGTTGGCCAGCTCGCTCAAATTAAATCGACGCTTTCCTGGGCCAAGCGAGTCCCAAAAATCGGGTCAAACGAGGCTTTCTCCTTCCTGTCCTACTTGCCTCGGGCCTGCTGTCACGCAGCGGCTGACGGCAAGCCCCGAAATACGGCCTTTTGTCACCTCATGAATTATTCATGAGCCACCCAATATTTTTCGACAGGGAAACCCCGGCCCCCCAAAAGCAAGAAAATATTATAAGTCTAAAAGCAGGTCGCTTCTCGGCAACTACGTCAAGCCGGCAGGCAAGGGCAGGCCGCAAAACTCACGCTGACATAGTTCTCGACAAGAAACCTGCCTTAGACTTGCCGCCTGGATCGATCTGAACTTGATGCACAACCTTCACTACGAGCGCCCAAACAGCGCTGTTGTGCTTTACAAGGCTCAGAACATCCCTCAGTTCTTCGAGGGATGCTGTTGACTTGCGGGTTTCCGGACTTAATGATGTCCTTCCACCACCAGGCGGCGCAAACTTTGCTCCAAACACGGCCAATATTTTATTTACAATCCCGCAATCCCGCCATATTCTTGAACCTTCCCTCGGCTGATACGTCACTCAACGTCACAATACGGCGCCAGTCGCCCAGTCCCGCTCTGTTCAGTGCAAAAAAACATGGCCGACGCATCGTGCCAACCTGTTAAGACTGAATTTTGCTGATTTTTCGCCTGCTCAAGACGCCAGGACGGAGTAAACGAGCGCTGCAGGGCAAGGTGAGCTTCCGAAAAGCTTGTTTTCTAACGTTTTTTGCATCATTCCCACACTTTTGCGACGTTTTTAGTTGAAATTAGGCAAGGGTTGAAATTTCCACCGAAAACCCTTGAAGGGTTGGTTGGTGTTTTATCAAAACCACCCTTCTGTACCAACCCTAACATCAACCCTAGCGAAAAAGCCACGTTAGCTCAAGACCCTTGTATAATTTTGCATTTTCTGACCGGGTCGCACGTATTTAGCATCGTTACTGCAGTGATTTCCTCGTATTTATTATTTTTTGCAAGGTCACGCTCGAGTCCAAACCCTAACCCTAACATCAACCCTGGCGAAAAAGCCACGTTAGCTCAAAACCCTTGTATAATTTTGAATTTTCTGACCGGGTCGCACGTATTTAGCATCGTTACTGCAGTGATTTCCTCGTATTTTTGCAATGTCACGCTGATCTCGCGCCCCGAGAGCCCAACGTCATCAAAAATAGCAAAAAATGACAAAAACGTGGAAAAATGGACAAATCCCGCGAAATCCCATCCCTAAACCCGTATCCCGCATCCCGTCCCGAAAGACAATGATGATCCCGTGACCCTAACCCGCGTCCCCTAACCCTAACCCGCATCGCGCGCCCAAAATCCCCAAAACAGCAAAGTTAAGGCTCATCCCGCAACCCTAACCCGTATCCCGCGACCCTGACCCGCGACCAAGCCGCGGCTAACCCGCGGTCATAGGGTTAGCTTCGAGTCAAGTTTGCTTGCGGTTAGGGTCAAGGGTTAGTTGGGAAAACTACTTCTGTGACAGCCTTTTGGCCGTCGATCCCATGTATCCGGCCCAGAGTCCAGTCCGGTTCCGGAACGGCCAAAAAAAAAAAAAAACATGGCGGCCGCTACACTTTGCCCGGTTTTTCCCTGTCAGCGCCCTTCGCTCTAAGTAAAGCACTGTCCCACTTGACTTCTACAATCCTTTCATCGTCGCAAACGCTACAACAACCCTCTAAGTCAACAGAAGATCGCGCGTGCCTGCACTTCTAGTTTTCCCAAGATCGATGGTCACTTTGTTGGCCAGCTCGCTCAAATTAAATCGACGCTTTCCTGGGCCAAGCGAGTCCCAAAAATCGGGTCAAACGAGGCTTTCTCCTTCCTGTCCTACTTGCCTCGGGCCTGCTGTCACGCAGCGGCTGACGGCAAGCCCCGAAATACGGCCTTTTGTCACCTCATGAATTATTCATGAGCCACCCAATATTTTTCGACAGGGAAACCCCGGCCCCCCAAAAGCAAGAAAATATTATAAGTCTAAAAGCAGGTCGCTTCTCGGCAACTACGTCAAGCCGGCAGGCAAGGGCAGGCCGCAAAACTCACGCTGACATAGTTCTCGACAAGAAACCTGCCTTAGACTTGCCGCCTGGATCGATCTGAACTTGATGCACAACCTTCACTACGAGCGCCCAAACAGCGCTGTTGTGCTTTACAAGGCTCAGAACATCCCTCAGTTCTTCGAGGGATGCTGTTGACTTGCGGGTTTCCGGACTTAATGATGTCCTTCCACCACCAGGCGGCGCAAACTTTGCTCCAAACACGGCCAATATTTTATTTACAATCCCGCAATCCCGCCATATTCTTGAACCTTCCCTCGGCTGATACGTCACTCAACGTCACAATACGGCGCCAGTCGCCCAGTCCCGCTCTGTTCAGTGCAAAAAAACATGGCCGACGCATCGTGCCAACCTGTTAAGACTGAATTTTGCTGATTTTTCGCCTGCTCAAGACGCCAGGACGGAGTAAACGAGCGCTGCAGGGCAAGGTGAGCTTCCGAAAAGCTTGTTTTCTAACGTTTTTTGCATCATTCCCACACTTTTGCGACGTTTTTAGTTGAAATTAGGCAAGGGTTGAAATTTCCACCGAAAACCCTTGAAGGGTTGGTTGGTGTTTTATCAAAACCACCCTTCTGTACCAACCCTAACATCAACCCTAGCGAAAAAGCCACGTTAGCTCAAGACCCTTGTATAATTTTGCATTTTCTGACCGGGTCGCACGTATTTAGCATCGTTACTGCAGTGATTTCCTCGTATTTATTATTTTTTGCAAGGTCACGCTCGAGTCCAAACCCTAACCCTAACATCAACCCTGGCGAAAAAGCCACGTTAGCTCAAAACCCTTGTATAATTTTGAATTTTCTGACCGGGTCGCACGTATTTAGCATCGTTACTGCAGTGATTTCCTCGTATTTTTGCAATGTCACGCTGATCTCGCGCCCCGAGAGCCCAACGTCATCAAAAATAGCAAAAAATGACAAAAACGTGGAAAAATGGACAAATCCCGCGAAATCCCATCCCTAAACCCGTATCCCGCATCCCGTCCCGAAAGACAATGATGATCCCGTGACCCTAACCCGCGTCCCCTAACCCTAACCCGCATCGCGCGCCCAAAATCCCCAAAACAGCAAAGTTAAGGCTCATCCCGCAACCCTAACCCGTATCCCGCGACCCTGACCCGCGACCAAGCCGCGGCTAACCCGCGGTCATAGGGTTAGCTTCGAGTCAAGTTTGCTTGCGGTTAGGGTCAAGGGTTAGTTGGGAAAACTACTTCTGTGACAGCCTTTTGGCCGTCGATCCCATGTATCCGGCCCAGAGTCCAGTCCGGTTCCGGAACGGCCAAAAAAAAAAAAAAACATGGCGGCCGCTACACTTTGCCCGGTTTTTCCCTGTCAGCGCCCTTCGCTCTAAGTAAAGCACTGTCCCACTTGACTTCTACAATCCTTTCATCGTCGCAAACGCTACAACAACCCTCTAAGTCAACAGAAGATCGCGCGTGCCTGCACTTCTAGTTTTCCCAAGATCGATGGTCACTTTGTTGGCCAGCTCGCTCAAATTAAATCGACGCTTTCCTGGGCCAAGCGAGTCCCAAAAATCGGGTCAAACGAGGCTTTCTCCTTCCTGTCCTACTTGCCTCGGGCCTGCTGTCACGCAGCGGCTGACGGCAAGCCCCGAAATACGGCCTTTTGTCACCTCATGAATTATTCATGAGCCACCCAATATTTTTCGACAGGGAAACCCCGGCCCCCCAAAAGCAAGAAAATATTATAAGTCTAAAAGCAGGTCGCTTCTCGGCAACTACGTCAAGCCGGCAGGCAAGGGCAGGCCGCAAAACTCACGCTGACATAGTTCTCGACAAGAAACCTGCCTTAGACTTGCCGCCTGGATCGATCTGAACTTGATGCACAACCTTCACTACGAGCGCCCAAACAGCGCTGTTGTGCTTTACAAGGCTCAGAACATCCCTCAGTTCTTCGAGGGATGCTGTTGACTTGCGGGTTTCCGGACTTAATGATGTCCTTCCACCACCAGGCGGCGCAAACTTTGCTCCAAACACGGCCAATATTTTATTTACAATCCCGCAATCCCGCCATATTCTTGAACCTTCCCTCGGCTGATACGTCACTCAACGTCACAATACGGCGCCAGTCGCCCAGTCCCGCTCTGTTCAGTGCAAAAAAACATGGCCGACGCATCGTGCCAACCTGTTAAGACTGAATTTTGCTGATTTTTCGCCTGCTCAAGACGCCAGGACGGAGTAAACGAGCGCTGCAGGGCAAGGTGAGCTTCCGAAAAGCTTGTTTTCTAACGTTTTTTGCATCATTCCCACACTTTTGCGACGTTTTTAGTTGAAATTAGGCAAGGGTTGAAATTTCCACCGAAAACCCTTGAAGGGTTGGTTGGTGTTTTATCAAAACCACCCTTCTGTACCAACCCTAACATCAACCCTAGCGAAAAAGCCACGTTAGCTCAAGACCCTTGTATAATTTTGCATTTTCTGACCGGGTCGCACGTATTTAGCATCGTTACTGCAGTGATTTCCTCGTATTTATTATTTTTTGCAAGGTCACGCTCGAGTCCAAACCCTAACCCTAACATCAACCCTGGCGAAAAAGCCACGTTAGCTCAAAACCCTTGTATAATTTTGAATTTTCTGACCGGGTCGCACGTATTTAGCATCGTTACTGCAGTGATTTCCTCGTATTTTTGCAATGTCACGCTGATCTCGCGCCCCGAGAGCCCAACGTCATCAAAAATAGCAAAAAATGACAAAAACGTGGAAAAATGGACAAATCCCGCGAAATCCCATCCCTAAACCCGTATCCCGCATCCCGTCCCGAAAGACAATGATGATCCCGTGACCCTAACCCGCGTCCCCTAACCCTAACCCGCATCGCGCGCCCAAAATCCCCAAAACAGCAAAGTTAAGGCTCATCCCGCAACCCTAACCCGTATCCCGCGACCCTGACCCGCGACCAAGCCGCGGCTAACCCGCGGTCATAGGGTTAGCTTCGAGTCAAGTTTGCTTGCGGTTAGGGTCAAGGGTTAGTTGGGAAAACTACTTCTGTGACAGCCTTTTGGCCGTCGATCCCATGTATCCGGCCCAGAGTCCAGTCCGGTTCCGGAACGGCCAAAAAAAAAAAAAAACATGGCGGCCGCTACACTTTGCCCGGTTTTTCCCTGTCAGCGCCCTTCGCTCTAAGTAAAGCACTGTCCCACTTGACTTCTACAATCCTTTCATCGTCGCAAACGCTACAACAACCCTCTAAGTCAACAGAAGATCGCGCGTGCCTGCACTTCTAGTTTTCCCAAGATCGATGGTCACTTTGTTGGCCAGCTCGCTCAAATTAAATCGACGCTTTCCTGGGCCAAGCGAGTCCCAAAAATCGGGTCAAACGAGGCTTTCTCCTTCCTGTCCTACTTGCCTCGGGCCTGCTGTCACGCAGCGGCTGACGGCAAGCCCCGAAATACGGCCTTTTGTCACCTCATGAATTATTCATGAGCCACCCAATATTTTTCGACAGGGAAACCCCGGCCCCCCAAAAGCAAGAAAATATTATAAGTCTAAAAGCAGGTCGCTTCTCGGCAACTACGTCAAGCCGGCAGGCAAGGGCAGGCCGCAAAACTCACGCTGACATAGTTCTCGACAAGAAACCTGCCTTAGACTTGCCGCCTGGATCGATCTGAACTTGATGCACAACCTTCACTACGAGCGCCCAAACAGCGCTGTTGTGCTTTACAAGGCTCAGAACATCCCTCAGTTCTTCGAGGGATGCTGTTGACTTGCGGGTTTCCGGACTTAATGATGTCCTTCCACCACCAGGCGGCGCAAACTTTGCTCCAAACACGGCCAATATTTTATTTACAATCCCGCAATCCCGCCATATTCTTGAACCTTCCCTCGGCTGATACGTCACTCAACGTCACAATACGGCGCCAGTCGCCCAGTCCCGCTCTGTTCAGTGCAAAAAAACATGGCCGACGCATCGTGCCAACCTGTTAAGACTGAATTTTGCTGATTTTTCGCCTGCTCAAGACGCCAGGACGGAGTAAACGAGCGCTGCAGGGCAAGGTGAGCTTCCGAAAAGCTTGTTTTCTAACGTTTTTTGCATCATTCCCACACTTTTGCGACGTTTTTAGTTGAAATTAGGCAAGGGTTGAAATTTCCACCGAAAACCCTTGAAGGGTTGGTTGGTGTTTTATCAAAACCACCCTTCTGTACCAACCCTAACATCAACCCTAGCGAAAAAGCCACGTTAGCTCAAGACCCTTGTATAATTTTGCATTTTCTGACCGGGTCGCACGTATTTAGCATCGTTACTGCAGTGATTTCCTCGTATTTATTATTTTTTGCAAGGTCACGCTCGAGTCCAAACCCTAACCCTAACATCAACCCTGGCGAAAAAGCCACGTTAGCTCAAAACCCTTGTATAATTTTGAATTTTCTGACCGGGTCGCACGTATTTAGCATCGTTACTGCAGTGATTTCCTCGTATTTTTGCAATGTCACGCTGATCTCGCGCCCCGAGAGCCCAACGTCATCAAAAATAGCAAAAAATGACAAAAACGTGGAAAAATGGACAAATCCCGCGAAATCCCATCCCTAAACCCGTATCCCGCATCCCGTCCCGAAAGACAATGATGATCCCGTGACCCTAACCCGCGTCCCCTAACCCTAACCCGCATCGCGCGCCCAAAATCCCCAAAACAGCAAAGTTAAGGCTCATCCCGCAACCCTAACCCGTATCCCGCGACCCTGACCCGCGACCAAGCCGCGGCTAACCCGCGGTCATAGGGTTAGCTTCGAGTCAAGTTTGCTTGCGGTTAGGGTCAAGGGTTAGTTGGGAAAACTACTTCTGTGACAGCCTTTTGGCCGTCGATCCCATGTATCCGGCCCAGAGTCCAGTCCGGTTCCGGAACGGCCAAAAAAAAAAAAAAACATGGCGGCCGCTACACTTTGCCCGGTTTTTCCCTGTCAGCGCCCTTCGCTCTAAGTAAAGCACTGTCCCACTTGACTTCTACAATCCTTTCATCGTCGCAAACGCTACAACAACCCTCTAAGTCAACAGAAGATCGCGCGTGCCTGCACTTCTAGTTTTCCCAAGATCGATGGTCACTTTGTTGGCCAGCTCGCTCAAATTAAATCGACGCTTTCCTGGGCCAAGCGAGTCCCAAAAATCGGGTCAAACGAGGCTTTCTCCTTCCTGTCCTACTTGCCTCGGGCCTGCTGTCACGCAGCGGCTGACGGCAAGCCCCGAAATACGGCCTTTTGTCACCTCATGAATTATTCATGAGCCACCCAATATTTTTCGACAGGGAAACCCCGGCCCCCCAAAAGCAAGAAAATATTATAAGTCTAAAAGCAGGTCGCTTCTCGGCAACTACGTCAAGCCGGCAGGCAAGGGCAGGCCGCAAAACTCACGCTGACATAGTTCTCGACAAGAAACCTGCCTTAGACTTGCCGCCTGGATCGATCTGAACTTGATGCACAACCTTCACTACGAGCGCCCAAACAGCGCTGTTGTGCTTTACAAGGCTCAGAACATCCCTCAGTTCTTCGAGGGATGCTGTTGACTTGCGGGTTTCCGGACTTAATGATGTCCTTCCACCACCAGGCGGCGCAAACTTTGCTCCAAACACGGCCAATATTTTATTTACAATCCCGCAATCCCGCCATATTCTTGAACCTTCCCTCGGCTGATACGTCACTCAACGTCACAATACGGCGCCAGTCGCCCAGTCCCGCTCTGTTCAGTGCAAAAAAACATGGCCGACGCATCGTGCCAACCTGTTAAGACTGAATTTTGCTGATTTTTCGCCTGCTCAAGACGCCAGGACGGAGTAAACGAGCGCTGCAGGGCAAGGTGAGCTTCCGAAAAGCTTGTTTTCTAACGTTTTTTGCATCATTCCCACACTTTTGCGACGTTTTTAGTTGAAATTAGGCAAGGGTTGAAATTTCCACCGAAAACCCTTGAAGGGTTGGTTGGTGTTTTATCAAAACCACCCTTCTGTACCAACCCTAACATCAACCCTAGCGAAAAAGCCACGTTAGCTCAAGACCCTTGTATAATTTTGCATTTTCTGACCGGGTCGCACGTATTTAGCATCGTTACTGCAGTGATTTCCTCGTATTTATTATTTTTTGCAAGGTCACGCTCGAGTCCAAACCCTAACCCTAACATCAACCCTGGCGAAAAAGCCACGTTAGCTCAAAACCCTTGTATAATTTTGAATTTTCTGACCGGGTCGCACGTATTTAGCATCGTTACTGCAGTGATTTCCTCGTATTTTTGCAATGTCACGCTGATCTCGCGCCCCGAGAGCCCAACGTCATCAAAAATAGCAAAAAATGACAAAAACGTGGAAAAATGGACAAATCCCGCGAAATCCCATCCCTAAACCCGTATCCCGCATCCCGTCCCGAAAGACAATGATGATCCCGTGACCCTAACCCGCGTCCCCTAACCCTAACCCGCATCGCGCGCCCAAAATCCCCAAAACAGCAAAGTTAAGGCTCATCCCGCAACCCTAACCCGTATCCCGCGACCCTGACCCGCGACCAAGCCGCGGCTAACCCGCGGTCATAGGGTTAGCTTCGAGTCAAGTTTGCTTGCGGTTAGGGTCAAGGGTTAGTTGGGAAAACTACTTCTGTGACAGCCTTTTGGCCGTCGATCCCATGTATCCGGCCCAGAGTCCAGTCCGGTTCCGGAACGGCCAAAAAAAAAAAAAAACATGGCGGCCGCTACACTTTGCCCGGTTTTTCCCTGTCAGCGCCCTTCGCTCTAAGTAAAGCACTGTCCCACTTGACTTCTACAATCCTTTCATCGTCGCAAACGCTACAACAACCCTCTAAGTCAACAGAAGATCGCGCGTGCCTGCACTTCTAGTTTTCCCAAGATCGATGGTCACTTTGTTGGCCAGCTCGCTCAAATTAAATCGACGCTTTCCTGGGCCAAGCGAGTCCCAAAAATCGGGTCAAACGAGGCTTTCTCCTTCCTGTCCTACTTGCCTCGGGCCTGCTGTCACGCAGCGGCTGACGGCAAGCCCCGAAATACGGCCTTTTGTCACCTCATGAATTATTCATGAGCCACCCAATATTTTTCGACAGGGAAACCCCGGCCCCCCAAAAGCAAGAAAATATTATAAGTCTAAAAGCAGGTCGCTTCTCGGCAACTACGTCAAGCCGGCAGGCAAGGGCAGGCCGCAAAACTCACGCTGACATAGTTCTCGACAAGAAACCTGCCTTAGACTTGCCGCCTGGATCGATCTGAACTTGATGCACAACCTTCACTACGAGCGCCCAAACAGCGCTGTTGTGCTTTACAAGGCTCAGAACATCCCTCAGTTCTTCGAGGGATGCTGTTGACTTGCGGGTTTCCGGACTTAATGATGTCCTTCCACCACCAGGCGGCGCAAACTTTGCTCCAAACACGGCCAATATTTTATTTACAATCCCGCAATCCCGCCATATTCTTGAACCTTCCCTCGGCTGATACGTCACTCAACGTCACAATACGGCGCCAGTCGCCCAGTCCCGCTCTGTTCAGTGCAAAAAAACATGGCCGACGCATCGTGCCAACCTGTTAAGACTGAATTTTGCTGATTTTTCGCCTGCTCAAGACGCCAGGACGGAGTAAACGAGCGCTGCAGGGCAAGGTGAGCTTCCGAAAAGCTTGTTTTCTAACGTTTTTTGCATCATTCCCACACTTTTGCGACGTTTTTAGTTGAAATTAGGCAAGGGTTGAAATTTCCACCGAAAACCCTTGAAGGGTTGGTTGGTGTTTTATCAAAACCACCCTTCTGTACCAACCCTAACATCAACCCTAGCGAAAAAGCCACGTTAGCTCAAGACCCTTGTATAATTTTGCATTTTCTGACCGGGTCGCACGTATTTAGCATCGTTACTGCAGTGATTTCCTCGTATTTATTATTTTTTGCAAGGTCACGCTCGAGTCCAAACCCTAACCCTAACATCAACCCTGGCGAAAAAGCCACGTTAGCTCAAAACCCTTGTATAATTTTGAATTTTCTGACCGGGTCGCACGTATTTAGCATCGTTACTGCAGTGATTTCCTCGTATTTTTGCAATGTCACGCTGATCTCGCGCCCCGAGAGCCCAACGTCATCAAAAATAGCAAAAAATGACAAAAACGTGGAAAAATGGACAAATCCCGCGAAATCCCATCCCTAAACCCGTATCCCGCATCCCGTCCCGAAAGACAATGATGATCCCGTGACCCTAACCCGCGTCCCCTAACCCTAACCCGCATCGCGCGCCCAAAATCCCCAAAACAGCAAAGTTAAGGCTCATCCCGCAACCCTAACCCGTATCCCGCGACCCTGACCCGCGACCAAGCCGCGGCTAACCCGCGGTCATAGGGTTAGCTTCGAGTCAAGTTTGCTTGCGGTTAGGGTCAAGGGTTAGTTGGGAAAACTACTTCTGTGACAGCCTTTTGGCCGTCGATCCCATGTATCCGGCCCAGAGTCCAGTCCGGTTCCGGAACGGCCAAAAAAAAAAAAAACATGGCGGCCGCTACACTTTGCCCGGTTTTTCCCTGTCAGCGCCCTTCGCTCTAAGTAAAGCACTGTCCCACTTGACTTCTACAATCCTTTCATCGTCGCAAACGCTACAACAACCCTCTAAGTCAACAGAAGATCGCGCGTGCCTGCACTTCTAGTTTTCCCAAGATCGATGGTCACTTTGTTGGCCAGCTCGCTCAAATTAAATCGACGCTTTCCTGGGCCAAGCGAGTCCCAAAAATCGGGTCAAACGAGGCTTTCTCCTTCCTGTCCTACTTGCCTCGGGCCTGCTGTCACGCAGCGGCTGACGGCAAGCCCCGAAATACGGCCTTTTGTCACCTCATGAATTATTCATGAGCCACCCAATATTTTTCGACAGGGAAACCCCGGCCCCCCAAAAGCAAGAAAATATTATAAGTCTAAAAGCAGGTCGCTTCTCGGCAACTACGTCAAGCCGGCAGGCAAGGGCAGGCCGCAAAACTCACGCTGACATAGTTCTCGACAAGAAACCTGCCTTAGACTTGCCGCCTGGATCGATCTGAACTTGATGCACAACCTTCACTACGAGCGCCCAAACAGCGCTGTTGTGCTTTACAAGGCTCAGAACATCCCTCAGTTCTTCGAGGGATGCTGTTGACTTGCGGGTTTCCGGACTTAATGATGTCCTTCCACCACCAGGCGGCGCAAACTTTGCTCCAAACACGGCCAATATTTTATTTACAATCCCGCAATCCCGCCATATTCTTGAACCTTCCCTCGGCTGATACGTCACTCAACGTCACAATACGGCGCCAGTCGCCCAGTCCCGCTCTGTTCAGTGCAAAAAAACATGGCCGACGCATCGTGCCAACCTGTTAAGACTGAATTTTGCTGATTTTTCGCCTGCTCAAGACGCCAGGACGGAGTAAACGAGCGCTGCAGGGCAAGGTGAGCTTCCGAAAAGCTTGTTTTCTAACGTTTTTTGCATCATTCCCACACTTTTGCGACGTTTTTAGTTGAAATTAGGCAAGGGTTGAAATTTCCACCGAAAACCCTTGAAGGGTTGGTTGGTGTTTTATCAAAACCACCCTTCTGTACCAACCCTAACATCAACCCTAGCGAAAAAGCCACGTTAGCTCAAGACCCTTGTATAATTTTGCATTTTCTGACCGGGTCGCACGTATTTAGCATCGTTACTGCAGTGATTTCCTCGTATTTATTATTTTTTTGCAAGGTCACGCTCGAGTCCAAACCCTAACCCTAACATCAACCCTGGCGAAAAAGCCACGTTAGCTCAAAACCCTTGTATAATTTTGAATTTTCTGACCGGGTCGCACGTATTTAGCATCGTTACTGCAGTGATTTCCTCGTATTTTTGCAATGTCACGCTGATCTCGCGCCCCGAGAGCCCAACGTCATCAAAAATAGCAAAAAATGACAAAAACGTGGAAAAATGGACAAATCCCGCGAAATCCCATCCCTAAACCCGTATCCCGCATCCCGTCCCGAAAGACAATGATGATCCCGTGACCCTAACCCGCGTCCCCTAACCCTAACCCGCATCGCGCGCCCAAAATCCCCAAAACAGCAAAGTTAAGGCTCATCCCGCAACCCTAACCCGTATCCCGCGACCCTGACCCGCGACCAAGCCGCGGCTAACCCGCGGTCATAGGGTTAGCTTCGAGTCAAGTTTGCTTGCGGTTAGGGTCAAGGGTTAGTTGGGAAAACTACTTCTGTGACAGCCTTTTGGCCGTCGATCCCATGTATCCGGCCCAGAGTCCAGTCCGGTTCCGGAACGGCCAAAAAAAAAAAAAAACATGGCGGCCGCTACACTTTGCCCGGTTTTTTCCCT
>CAXIVM010002253.1:0-53445 GCA_964035705.1 Porites rus | reverse complement strand
AATTACACCAGAAGGACAAGCACCAAAGGACCAGGGGACCACAGGGCTAGGGGACCAGCTGGTGAGGCAATATGTGTTTGTCTGCAAGGTGAGGGTTGTTAGATTTTATCAGATCTCAACGCAACCACAACCACACACACAAACCACAAACACACCATCGCAAACACACAAGCACAAAGGCAACCACAAATGCAAACGCACAACCACAAACATAAGGAAAAACAACCCAAACGCACAACGGAAAACACACAATCACAAAAGCGCACCACAAACACAATCACAAACACACAATCACACGTGACCACAAACACAATCACAAACACACGGCCACAAACATACAACCTCAAACACCACCATCACTAACACTATCACTAACACAGCCACAAACACAATCACAAGCACA
Organism: Porites rus; assembly: GCA_964035705.1. Taxonomy (NCBI): domain Eukaryota; kingdom Metazoa; phylum Cnidaria; class Anthozoa; order Scleractinia; family Poritidae; genus Porites; species Porites rus. The sequence continues at coordinate 53,042 of CAXIVM010002253.1, read as the reverse complement.
CAAAACAAACGACAGCGCGGACAACCTGGTCTGCTATTTCGCCGGCGGCCGGCCGGCCACCCACAAACAACTAGCGGCCGGCCCGCCGGCTCGTCCGCCAGCGGCCGGCCGGCCATCTACAGACTTGCTACTGTCGTCGTCGTAGTAGTAGTAGTACTAGTGGTCGTGGTGGTAGTAGTAGTAGTAGGTAGTAGTAGGAGTAGGAGTACTAGTAGTACTAGTAGTACTAGTAGTAGCAGTAGCAGTAGCAGTAGCAGCAGCAGCAGCAGCAGCAGCAGCAGTAGTAGTAGTAGTAGTAGTAGTAGTAGTAGTAGTAGTACTGGTAGTAGTAATAGTAGTAGTAGTAGTAGTACCGACGCAGTGGTTATTGGACGGCCGGCCGGCTGATCGAGAAATAGCGAGCGGCGACAAGCTCGCAATCCAATCACACAAACCCCAAACACAACCACAAGCACACAATCTCAAACACAAACACAACACCACAAACACACCAACCACCAACGCAAACACACGATCACAAACACACAGGCCCAACACACAACCACAAGCACGAAAACCATAAGCGCAACCACAAACGCACAACCACAGCACACAACCGCAACACACAACGGCAGCGCACAACCACAACACAGAATCACAAAAACACAGCCACACACCCACTCTCACTCTCAATCACACTCACTCGCACCCACTCGCTCCAACTCTCACTCACGCCCACCTTCACTCTCACTCACACCCACTTTCACTCTCACTCACACCCACTCTTCACTCACACTCACACTCACTCTCACTCACACTCACTCTCACTCACACTCACTCGCACTCAAACTCACACTCACTCACACTCACACTCACACACCCTCTCACTCTCACACCCACACCCACGCTCACTCTCCTCTCCCTCTCCCTGAGGACAAAGGCCCGGGTTCCAGCGGCATGGCGGCGGAGAACATCAGCCCGGCGCCGTGGCAATGGCTGCAAACATGATACTCAGGACCTGAAGACCAAGTAAACCAGGGACCATATTTTGGGGTTCCATTAGCTCAGGAGGGTGGAGAGAGGAAAGTCCAGAGGAAAGCTTGCCACTCATGGGATGAACCAAGTCGGAAGCTCCTCAGTGCCAAGTCCAGGCAAAAATCCAAAAGTCCATCGTTAAGCGGTAAAGTCCAAAGCGGAGAAAAGTCCACCTGGAAGTGAAGCTGGCAAAGGTCTCGCAGGTAGGAGCTGGATCCGGTGCGTGAGCTTGAGCGGATGCAACATCAACTTGCTGGGCCGCAGGGCAAAGACAAAAGAGCTAAGAGGATGAGCCGGATCCAATTTGCTGCCGTCTTTGAGAACTGGAGCGCATGAAGTGAAGATGCATCAGCTGGATGCATGAATTCAAGAAGGGAATGCTTGTAGGGCTCAGGCAGGACTCCATTGCGAGCAGCCGTGTTCAGCCGTGTGAAGGGTGTAGATTTTGCGCTGTAGTGATGGCACTTGCTCTCCTCACGGACCTTTGGAGTGTCCTGGCTGAAGATCTTCCTTCTCCATGGGCTCCTTTCGCCACCCTGGAGTCAAGCAGTGCTAGGAAGCAGAGAGAACCTCCCTTCATGGCCAATCTGCAAAGCAGGGAGACATAGGCCTGGCTCGCTTGATGGCGATATGCAAACCAAGCAATAACAATACAGCGAAATGCGAGGGAGTTGCCCAGCAAAGTCTTGCGGTCGTTTCTGTCGAATCCAAGAGGCTGCTCATAGCTCCGGGAGGCAGGATGCTGCGCAGGAGAGAAGGTAGTGCATGGCGGTTCTAAGGCAAGGCTCCGGAACCTCTTCTCAGCTATCATCTGCGTGATCCAATCAAGCAGCTTTGGATTGAGGATGTCGAATACTCTTGACCCTCCACATATCTCACCAAAGTCGAAGGCGAAGTCAAGGACATGATGAGGGCCCGCACCGAGTTGGCCAGGGTCAGCTTAATGCTCTTCGCAGGTTTCCTCGCCTAGGACTGTCTAGCCGGGTATATGCTCCCTTTCGATCTCCTCCTAGCCACAGTCTCTCAACAACATCTGTAGAGACCCTAGTAGAGGTAATGGCTCCTCTGTGCATAGAAGCATCTGTAGCGAAGACTTCCTCCGAATAGGGGACACTGATGTCGGTGATGGCCAAAAAGGAGGCAAGGGAAGCAAGAACCAGTTCTTCAGCGATGGCCATGGGCAGCTCAACGACTTCGTTTGCCGACTTGATGCGATGATTGCCAAGGCTGAAGAGCTTTTCCAGGATGCAAGTGAGGCAACGGCGGAACATCAGGACTGATACCCTATTACCTGCCAATCGTGAAGCCAGGCCGCGGGTGATGATGGGTAGCTGAGCAACTCTGAGAGATAGAACAGCCAAAGCAATCCTCTTGCCAACGAGCGCTCCAACACACGAGAGGCCCGCGCCAAGGACCTTTGAGGTTGAGTTGATCTCGGCCCCAATCGCTTTCAAACTGTCACTCCCTCAGATGGTCTTGTCATCAGAGCCCAGGACCTCAGCTTTTGCATAGGCGGCTTCAGCCCGGTTGAGGAGAGTAATCGAGGCAGCCCCGTCAGGTGAGCTTGTAATCTTCTCTCTCGAGAGCGTGAAGAAGTCATTAATCACAAGGCCTTGCCAGATGGGCCCTTTAAAAATAGATGATTTCTCAGGATGACTGAGCGCTCTTGAAGTGGGCCAGCGCGCTGGAAAAGAGTGCTATGGCTTTGGAGGGCATACTCAACGCCCAAGTGATCACCCTGGAAGAGGCTCTTGAAGGCGGCATAGACTTGTTCTAGCCCTTCTCCACAAAGGACAGGCCTGTTCTTTCTCTTTCGCTCTTGCCCCAAAAAATCGCCAAGTCTCTCTCTCTCTCTCTCTCGACAGGCTCACGTAGTATGCCATAGAGCTCATCCATCTCGCGGGAACCTGCGAAAAGAGAGGCGTTGAAGGCGAAAGGGAGCATGTTTGTGAAAGCTCTTTCACGAGTGATGGAGGCTTGATGGTAGAAGTCCCTCCTGTCAGAGACGCAGCCAATGAGGCGATAGCCCCTAGGGCAGTATAGTGAAGTGAGATCAGCCGAAGGTCCTCGCGGATGATACTCTACCCCATTCATGAATCTCCTGTCACCGATTTGTCTGTCGGTGGTCTCGTTCTTGTAGGCGTTGAACACCCGGGAGAAGAAGGGCGCAGGTCGATCGCACAGGGCAAGAAGCCTCTTGGAGCTCCAGACCTTGGCAAGCCGGAGGTTCTCTTCTGGCGAAGCTCGGCCCCACCCAGCTGCATGGCAGCCCACGCTGGAGGATGAGCAGCTCGAGGAAAGGAAGCCACAAAATACTCCCGTCCAAATAATCAGCCAAGGGGCAAGAGTCGGTACCAGTCAGCTTCAAGCGGCCTGCGTCTAAGCCTCTGTATGGTAGCACTGGAGTGAACTCGGTGGCAGGAACATAGGGCTTCTCGACTTGTCCAACCGCCCTTGGTTCTGTACTCTCTGTAGAGCCCGCATAGCCCTTGGTGTCAAAAATTGAATTTCCTGAGCAAAGGAAGAGAGCTCGATCAGTCTTGCAATAAATTCGGGTCCAGACCGCCCTGTTTGCGCCAGGCTTGGGGTCCTCCTCAAAAAACCAAGAGGGACAGGGCGAAGGCCATTGTACTGGTAGTTCAAAAGACCACAATGACAATGACACGCGACAATCGCTTGCGACAAAGCCGATGCCACTGTGCCCTGCTCATGATGAGGGAGCCCTGCTCCTAAAGAGTCCAAACTCCGGCAGAGGCCGGGAAATACAACGGTGCAAGGCCCAAGGGCATCGTAAATGAGAAAAAACGTCCTGGCTAGGAACGCTGAAAACCTCGTCCGCGTCTTCAGCACAAGCCGAGGCAGCATGGGACATAGCTGATGGAACGAAGTGCTCTGCTCCAAACTATCCTCAACAAAAAACATAGACCTCAGTCCTGAGCTTCCTCCTCCGTCTACCTCTTCCCCCTTCCAACGCCTGTCTTCTTCTTTTTTGGTCCTCCGGGAGCGTCTCCTGTCGGTGGGTCGGTCTTGTGATCCTTGGTGACCTCGGTTCACCTTGTCTGAATCACATCGAGCTCTTTGAGATACTGTAGTGTGCCACAGTCCCCCAAACGCTCATCCGCGGTGGCTGCAAACGCTCGGTTCCTCGCTGAGGAGGCAAAGGCTCTGTTGATCTTGCCCCCGTCCATCACTAGCTGCTCCAGGAAGACAAATAGGAGAGCCAGGGCATCCTGAGCTGCAGCCATATTCTCTCCCTGTAGGTGATCTATCACCAGAGCAACTTGCCAAATGATGTGGCCCTACTCCTTGAATTTTCCGTAGCCCCGAATCTCTCCAGACAGCGAGAGGCATAGACGCCTTTGTCCAGCAGCTGCGCTGGGGCTAGGTCTGCTGAACTGCCGTGAAGAAAGTCCCCTTGTGAGATGCTAACTGCTAACTCCTGAAGAAGCTTCGCTGGACCCAAAGCACCTTTGGAGCTGACTGTGGATGATGAAGCCCCCATCTCTACTAAAGGATCTCCGGATCCCGAAGCAATCTGTGAGACCAGCTGAGTGAGTGCCCTGCTCTGCTCGAGGACTGCCTTCGCTAAGGCGCTCTCTTGCTCGTCTGCAAGGAGATCTTTCACTGCCTCCTCCGTCTCCGCAGAGTTCATCTCTGCTGAGAGGGGTTGTTGCGGTTTCTTCCCAGACAAACTTTGCGGGGGTGGCATCTCCTTGACAAAAGAGCTCATGCAAGGGTGGCGGAGGCGACGATTCGGCGAAGGGCCTTCTCAAGGCAGATGGTCTTCCTGACTGCATGGAGGCCTCCATTGCGGATGTCCAATCCGCGAGGAGCTGCAGCTGTTCCGTCAGCTGTGATAGAGCCAGGTTTATACTTGTCACAGCCTCTGCCAATGATGCCACCGTAGGTCTCGACTTTCTCTTTTCTGGATCTCCTTCTCTTGGCAAAGTAACGTTCTTTCGCCTCAGAGGGGGGTCTTCTTTTGGAGTCTCTGGGGCAAGCTCCTCCTCTCCGGCTGAATAGAAGATAATCCTTTTCGGCGGGTTTTGAGAAAGAGTCCATCCATGAGCTGCTGTCACCAGGTCGTCTGCCCTTGGCCCACGGGCCTGCCAGGAAAGCTCGCTGGATCCGCTCAGGTCCAGTGTAGGTTGCCATACCAGACAACCTGCCAGCCAGAGCCAGAACAGTAGGAGGAGAATTGGGGAAGCTAGGTTCGATGCTGGCCCTCGTTTCCCGGCCTCGGTATCCCGAGGAGGTAGTGGATGATGAAGGCCTGACAACCTCAAAAGTATCCACCGCAGCTGTTCCACCAGAAGAAGTAGTAGAAGGAGCCGGAGATGATGCCAATCCAGCCACGAACCTGGCTGCTGAAAAGGATGGTCCTCGAACGGAGATCTGGAGCCCTTGAAATTCCAAAGCCAACTCAACGGCCTCGTCGGGTTCCCCCATGCACGTATGCCTGAAGTCGTGAAGGCACTGTGGCCTGAGCCACAGCCCGAGGAGAGATCTCGGGGATGGGCGGTGGAAGCCAGAGTCCAAGATAGCAAAAGGCCAGGATGGTCAAGAGGCAGCCAGAGACCAGGCCGTGACAAAGCAAGCTCAGGAGGAGTGGCAAGCTCGAAGGGCCGCAATGAGAGGGGCACCCTAATCCCCACCAGTTCGACTGGGCTCCCCAAACAACAAAGTTCAGGGTCTTCAGAACCTGGTCCATGTATGCTTGAGCATGGCGGAAACATAATATGCAATCGTTCCTAGGGTGCAAGAATTGTTAGGAACACGCAGCGATTCTTCGAGGAAGCTTCTGTCTGGGAGAGGAAGAAGCTTCCTTGAAGAGCCCTCGCTTGTGTCGCCTCCCACCACTGAACACCAGAACTTTTCAACCGGCTTCGCCACGCCATCCCCCAACTTCGGGCCCACCCCAAACCAAAAAGACTTCAGGCTCTGAAAGTTGCTTGCTGAACTTAGCTTCTGGGATCTCCTGGCCAAGCAACATCTTGTCGACCGCACCTTCTGGTTTCGGCCTTGCGCTCTTGAAAACGGAATGCAACATTGCATGCAACAAATATGCCACAACAAAGAGGAATCCAATGTCTAGGCATCATACCTCGAGGGTGCATAGATTGACAAAGGTGCTGCAGCAGGTAATTCACCTGAGAGATGGCAACTTGGAAGGTGGGTGATGAACACCAAACCGGTCTCATGTGAGCAATCTAGGGAGATAGAGTAGTTGTAGAAGTTGTAGAAGTTTTTGGCAAACATCTCAAGTTTTGATTTCGTCAAAGCACACATTATTTTCATTGACTTTCAAGTTGTCCAATTACTTACTTGGCACCACAAATGTTTGGTGCTTTTCAGTTGAATCATCGTCAAAGTAGTTAACAGGCCAAGCCACAAATGAACGTTTCTGGCAAGAAGAAACTTTCGTTGCAATACAAGGTTGCATATGATCCCACACCTTCCACTCTCGGCACATAGCCACTTGCACATTGTGGAGTGCAATCCTCTCGGCAATTGTGCATAGCAATGACGTCGCTAACTTCAAGGTAGTAACAAAATTATTACATAATATATACAATAGTTCACCAGATCCATGCGAATCCAACTGCTCTGTGCCGCGCAACACTTAGGGTTCCAAATGCTGAAAACGCAAACCAAGCATCACTTCCGTTCAGAACTTTACCTCAGGATCCACAAATACAGCACAGAGCTTGATGCTGTTGATGCGGTGTTGGGTGGTGGGCGGCAGTCAAGAGCAACATAGAGCAACTGCATGCAAAAGAAAACATACTATTTGGTGCAACTGACCATCAGCGTTGCTCTCTGCGCACGCAAATCTACCTCAATCCCACTGGGCCAGGTGACCATGCAAGCTGTCACAAGAGTTTCAAACCAAGAAAGACTTTCTGACTTTCTTTTCGAGGGGGGGCTGTGGAGAGGTAGGTGAGGTAGGCTTCAAGGACCCCTCGCATGATTTGGTGCCTAGACCTTTGGGCCACGGCCCTGCTTCCTCACTTAATTAAGTAGGCACCTACTTTATTGAAGTAAGGGAGCAAGCTCCTAGCTACTTAAGCTTCTAGTAACTGGACGCAGGATAGCTCACGCTTCTTCAAGGAAGCTGCCCCCGCCGCTCTAGAGGCGGCGGGGTAGCTTCCTTGAAGAAGCGCCCGCACTAATGACTTGGTTCCTAGACTTTCAGGGATAAAACAAATAACAAACTATATATATAATAAACCCAGATAGCTGTTCTTCTTTCTTGCCTTTCCTTGAACCAAGTCCAGCCAAGCTCTTTCCATCGTCCAGTCTCAACTGTCAAAACAACAAGTAACCGCAAATTGGACTTGATGCTGCAAACCAAGTACAGTAAGGCTTTTTGTGTCAAGGATTCCTCCAGCTCCCATCATCGCATCATTAGGCTCCTTTCCCTTCCATTTCTGATGTGTCATTCTAGGCCAGTAAGAAAGTTCTGTTTGCCTATACATTGACGACTCTAACATCAATGGTCTAAGAAGCTACAGTAAGTTAATAGGAAAACAATTAAAATTACAATGGACAACATATTGAATTTTCCAAATTCAAGCCCATTCATACAACTCGGAACTCCTCAACCTGACCTGACTTTCGCTGCGGTGCTAAACTGCCTTCCTCTTACAGTACATGATAAAACCATTTGCAACGCTCCTGCTCTACCTTCACGTACACTACAAATGCGACACCAAAAGTTCAAAGAACTGACAGACTTCAAGACTTCCACATTAGGGCCAGGGTTTGCCGTCTATCCAAGGACACCACTATCAGACCATTGTCTCCATTGCGCCGGCTGATGCCAAAGGGCCATCATCAACTGCGGAGTTGGCAACCACAGGCTCTTCGCATGGCAACACATCGCAAATATACTGAGGCGCGGGAGATGCCCCAAACTCTTCTCTTCACAAAGGTGGCGCACATCTACCGTTCACTATTATCTTATTTATATATAAGTTACAGAACTCTCCAACCGAGCTTCAAACGAAAACCTGACCAAAAATCTAATATGCTTGCTGACCAACAACGGAAAACTTTAGAACTCTAGACTTCAAAGTGTGCCAAGACACATCTGTGGGGTCCAAAAATGAGTCGAAGTCAGTGTCGGATTCTGTCGTGCATGTGTGAGTTGAATGTCGCGCTTCAAATCCGGCTTTGCATGATGACCTCGATGAGAAGCAAAACGTACTTACAGCATTCCTTGCTTTGACAACTGGTCTTCATGTTGCCGCGTGCAAGAAAACACAGTTTGGATCATGCTGAGATTGTAGCGTGCATGTCTCTCCATGCGCTAGGGTGCTTCCTTCCAAGCAGTATCCGGTGGAAGTGTTCTTATTTGTCACGTCCGGAACCGCGCAATTGTCTTTCACGGTGACCGTCAATGTTTCCGATGAGGACTGCCCCGCAGAGTCAGTGCAAGTGTAGATTACCTCGACTGACGCAGAAGCTTGGTGCTGCTGCAGTCCAAACAACAAATTGGTCAAGTCATTTCACAACATCCATACCACAGCAGACATTTTCTGAGAAACAAGTTGCCTGGTAGTTGTTTGGAACGGCTAGGTTGACAGCCGAACTGTCGACCACGGGCGCCTTTATTGTCCCCCCATCTTCCGAATCGGAGCATGACGCATCAGGAACGGAGATCGATGAAGCTCCCACAAGGAAAGTCGTCTCACCATCTTCAATCGAAACCGTTGGCACTGTGTCAACACGCCGGCAATATGCCACTTGGCGGTCTGTTGCGTTGGCAAGCATGTAGTACCGTCCTGCAACTCAATCCCAGGCCCAGCGGGCAGCAATAAGGTAGATAGGCACATCTGAAAAAACACAGGAAAATCAAGGGATATGAAAGGATCATATATACTGAACCGTATTATCATCTATAAGGTCTGGCTGATCAGCTTTGGGACGGACCACCTGTACGGTCTCTCCTGTGCACAACGTCAAGAACTGACACGTCTTGTTGTCAAAGTATTGATATGCCACACATTCGGAAGAGCTCGCGGCAAGGCAGCTAGTTTCGCAAACCTCGTAGGTCCCCACATCTTCAAGCCTTCACCAACCCAAGCACGCGAAAGCAAAACACAACATTTGGCAATGAGGATGAGAAATCAAGCAACGGGACCCTCTGCTTGGCCGCTTGGAAGTCAGTGCGCCAAGTGCTGTTAGATGAATTCAAACTGTAACTGTAAAAGTATGTCTATAACAGCCCCATTCTTGCAGCCTCAAGCTGCTGAAAATGCAAATGAACTCAAAAGAAATACACAGTAATGGAGGGATGCAGTTAAGCCGTGTCTTGTTCACCGTGCTGCATTGAACCCGATTACCGCCGTAGGTTCCACCCGGATTTGGCTCTTCGCATCCCACTTCCACTGTTCGGGTGACTGACGCGTGTGAACCCATAGAATCATAGCCTCATTCTCAGGACATGCGTGACAATTGATACAAAAGTTGAAAACACGCACACACACTTTGACATTGGGTTTTCAATTCCGATCACTTGAAGGTGTTTGAAAAACGTGTTTTTCGTGATGCATGACTGCAGACAATTAGTTACTGATTACTTAGCAGACCGAATTAACGCCGTGCATGGAAACCTGGTTTGGGGGACGTATCATGAAAACATATGAAAACCACCATGAAAGCAAAAAAGAGAGTAGAACAGCTTGGACAACAGTTGATCGCAGGTACGTTTGCACCCAGATGGGGGGTGTCTTCGTTGGCCGGAGACCCCCCACCTGGCTCCGGCCCCCTGCGTGTAAAAACTCTTGGAAACAGAGTGTGACACATACACTCAGCCGCTTTGCGGCGCTCTGGCGCAAAAACCTAAATAGGCACCTAAAAAGCCTTAGAAAAGAAAGAAAGAAGAACAGAAAGAGCAGCGCTAAAAGGGCAGGAGAGAAAGATAGGTGTAGCAAAAGGTGAATACTTAGCCCTTGACTGGGGCAGGGAAACGAGCCTCAAGAACCACCTCAACAGTTTGAAAGAAAGCCCAAGAAACGACGAAAAGCGCAAGAAAGAAAGCGGGGGGCAGGGAGGGGGTGTATGTCCATGTGTGTACATGTGTGTGTGTCTGAATACTTAGCACTCTAGAGTTACCGATTACTTAGCAGAAACTAATTACAGTAGGTGCAATAGTTAGGGAGCGGGACTTTAGTCTTAAACCGCCGGGTAGAGTAGACTAGAACAGGGACAACAGAGGGAAAGGCACCGACACACAAGTGTGTCGAGTACCATTTCCCTCTGTTACCCTAATTAGGTGGGGAGTAGAGAACTCGGCGGGGGGGGGGGGTTGTGTGGGGTCATTCTCCGTATGCCCGGCGGCTTTGACATTCCGTATACCCGGCGGTCGTAAAAACCGTGGTGCCCGGCGGCTTGGATTTTGGGAATGCAGTGGTGAAACAAAGTCGGTTAAGATAATCCAACGTGTGCGGAAAGCAGCAAAATCCGTTAGTGATACTCCGGCATGAAAACAGCGCCCCAGTGACGGGGATCAAACCCTGCACCCAAGTGGGACGGCAGAGCGGCACACACTGTGACATTGGGATTTCAGTTAACTCAATTCTTCGAGAAAAGGAATGGCTCAACGGCAAGGTGAAGCATCTGATCACTTGAAGGTGTTTGAAAAACGTGTTTTTCGTGATGCATGACTGCAGACAATTAGTTACTGATTACTTAGCAGACCGAATTAACGCCGTGCATGGAAACCTGGTTTGGGGGACGTATCATGAAAACATATCAAAACCACCATGAAAGCAAAAAAGAGAGTAGAACAGCTTGGACAACAGTTGATCGCAGGTACGTTTGCACCCAGGTGGGGGGTGTCTTCGTTGGCCGGAGACCCCACACCTGGCTCCGGCACCCTGCGTGTAAAGACTCTTGGAAACAGAGTGTGACACACACACACACACTCACACACACACACACGCATATATATATATAACACACATATATAATATATTGTTTGTACACAGAGTACTACACAGAGTATATGACATGTTGTGTTCTTGGTCTTGTTCCAAGTGGCACGTATATGTCACCTTGTAGATGGCGGCCACGTCCGATAGCACAGAGGTAACTACCTCCATCCTTGAAAGTGTGCCGCTGCCAGTGCTGTTGGAAAGAGCGTTTTGTTGGCAAACGCGATTTCCATCAAAGGAAGTGCCTCAGCTTGTGCTGTCCCGCAGTCTGGTCCGGCACTGTATGATTATCAAGGAACGGACAAGTATAAGTATAAATCAGCAAAGTCACAGTCGGTTTTGCAGCAGTAGTCACCTAAACTCAGACTTTCACTGAGCTAGAGTCAGCTAGAGGTCGACCAGCCCATTGTTTCATGTGCTCAGCATATCCATACACAATAGAAAGATTTGTAGATAGAACGTTAGATAGAACATAGACGTATATAATCGTATATATATAGTTACAATATTACAGTATATGAACGTCATGTGCCATTTGCCAGTTCAATGTCTTCACAGTAACTGTTTGTGAGAGACTGGATGTTGAGGCACCTCCACAGGTCTGTGCTACACACATGCGAGGGAGATCGGGTGGACAGCGTGCAAGGCCACCACTCAAGCTGCAACAGCCTTCAGTGTCACACTCGCTTCCATCACCGCAGCCATACCTTAAGGAGTGCCAACCCCAAATGCATAAGACATTGACACAAGCCTACCCATGCTCGGTTGACAAATGCTTTGCCAAGTTTCTTGCCATCCTCACTGGAGGGTCCAAAAAGCCATGAGCACGAATCCGCTGGATCAACACCGAAAGTAAGACTCGTACATGCCTCTCCAGATGTGACTGTCCATTGGCTGCTTTCTAAGGGTGGGAAGCTCTCGCCTCCCATTGCCCAAGCTTGTTCGCTCCCACTTGCATTTCGAAGGATCCATCGCTCAGAATCTGGAGTCCCTTGGATGTAACCAGCAACAAGCTCAGTCTGCAAAGTGGGACCTGTACCGAGGTCAGTTCTCAACTCGCCACTGGAACCAGCTTGCTGAGTGGAGTACAGCACACCTAGGCCTGCCTCATCCTGGCCAGCCAATTCAAAGCTGCTGGAATCCACCCCCGAGCATCCAGAGGGACTGCCGGTGATGTTGATGCGGGATGCAGCAGCTGGCCCAACTGTGCCAGAGATGCTTATCTCGCACACCTTCATCGATGTGCTCGACCCACCAAGGGTGACAAAGCGACCTGCTAGGGGTGCATCGCATTCTATGGTGCTCACACTTCCCAAAGATGATTCGGTGACACTTGCCTTGCACTCGGGACCTTTGTTAGCCTGCGGTCCAACCTTCAAGCTTGCCCCCGTCACAGACGCCGTTAAGGAAATGGAGTGCACCACCTTGCCGGAACCCAAGTCCAACCATATGTAACTAGAAGAGTCAACTTCTACGCATGATTCGCATGCTAGCTCTTCAGAGCTGGCCACATCTCCATCAAAAATGTTTTCCACTACACCATCCAGCACTGTACCACTGTACCCCACGCGGAGGATACTTAGTTGCTGGGCTGAGCCTAGCCCATTGGCGCCCCAAGCTGTGATGAGCCCATCCTCCACATCAGTGCAAACTGCACCATCGTCTGAATATGTTACATCCAGTAGTGCCAAGGTCTCCGAAGAACCTGTGAGGAAAACCTTCGGGACATTGTTCACCGTGATCTTTCTCACAGCGCTTTCTGACTCACCGAGGCTGGAGCAACTGTAGAAAAGACTCTGCGTCCCTGTTCTTGAAGAGTCCGCTTCGTTCAGTACTTCCCGGAACGGCAGCACTTGATTGTGGTCATCTTTGCAGCAAACTCCAGGATCGTTGAACTCTTCTCCTTGGATACTGCATACTCAAGTCAAGCTGATCTACAATCCTACGCATCATATGCATGTCTAGTCCAACTACAGTAATTCTGTGCAATTTGCCTCCATGCCTACCTGCACCTATTACTGTGGCATATGCGCCTGGCAAGGGGCTCAAGCACATCCCAAGGCTTAGCACAGTGCTGCCGATGCAATGCATATGCAAAGCAGAGTCGGTCGCTTGTCTTCCATATCACACAGCTGCAATTGCAATAGGTTTCGGCTGTGAAGGGATGAGTGCGTCAACATGAAGGTGGCTGGAAATCTGCCCCAAAAGACCACATGACACATTTCCCAAGAGAGAATGATGGGAATTGAGAACTTCACACAGAATCGGAACATAGTCCGACATTATAAAGGCGAGGCTCCAAGGAGAAGAGTCATGGACGCTGGTCCGCGCAAAACAGGTGCCGGCAGGTTGCTGGTGACATAGACAAGCCTGCCCCGGGCAAACCGGAACCGATGCCTTCTTCATATCTTCTGGGAAGGGTCTGTTTTGTCTCTAGGCGGTTTTCAGGTGGCACTAACATACTGACGTTGCACCTGTTTGTGGTCTCCTAGCACATTTAGAAAGTGAAGAGATGAAGGCGGTTGAATGAAGCACACCGAGGCAGCCCAGTCGTGACCCGTCCTGCTTGTTGTCCAAACTGTACCATTGCTGTCAGTGCAGGAGTAGGTCACTGTAGTTTCTGCTGCTGTGGACATATTGAGGTCCGGGCTGGCAGTGTAGATAATGAGCCCACCATTTGTATCGACACATTGTGCACCAGGATCATTCCAAGTGGAATCTTTCTCCAGCACAACAACAGCATCGCCACGGAGCTCTATGGCAGGTGAAACTTGGACATATCTCACCATAGTCGAAGTTCTACCTTTGCTATCCACGCACGAGTAGGTGATGCTAAATTCACCAACCTCATCCAGTTGCAGCGAAGCTGGAGAGCTGGACACTGACAGCGGCTTCAGGTCCCGGTCAATGCAGGAAACTCCTGGTTCACTGAAACTTCCATCTGATTGTCGAAGAATCATGTTTGTCAGGCCTTCCAGCTTGATTGGATGGCGAACCTCAACAATCATCGACCTGGTGGTTTCCACGCTGTCTTTAGAGCATGCGTATTGCACTGTGAAAAGCCCTTCGGAGGCGGTAGACACACTGGAACTGCTGAGGTTTACACTTCCACTCCATGTGCCTGCGAGCTCATATTCATGATAGCAAGCTTCGGCAGGCCAAGAAGTATATTCTCCTGGTGCATCAGATTCACCCTCTTTGATAACTACCCTCCGCAAGGCCTGTTGCATCATGCACTTGAACGCAAGACCTCTCACACCAATCACAGCATCACCATTGGCTTTGATCTCCAGGTTGCTCCCGTGCGTGAAGTCAATGGCCACTGTCTTTGGTGATTCGGAATTCGTTGCAGTTGCTTCACTGACCGCATTCAGAAAAGCCTCCACGGTGTCGCTGGATGAAGTGTTGTCATTGCCAAAAGTCAGGTCTAAAGTTCCGTAGCCAGACAATGTCAGAGCAATGCCAGCAGATGGTGAACCTCGGTATCCAATATACCCATCTGCTAGCCACACATTTGCATCGCTTGTATTTATTGTCCAACCTGCGGCTGCCATTGCCTCTGCTGAGGCGAAGTTGTTGAGCTGCAAGTTGCCACCACACAAGACTGACCTTGGAACGTAATTGATAACAAAGCACATGAGTCGGTTGCAAGACCGTTCTTAATCTGACAAATCATCCTTTCGCACCTAACAGCCGACCCTTATCCTGGAATCCTAGTGCCTGCAATCTGGATTGTGCTATAAGCAGTGCGCCCCGCAGCAGCAAGCACTCGGGCATGCCGCCAGGTCAAAAAATGAGTTGGAAGCTCTAGCCACATTGAAAAGAATATATATATATATAACTAAAATACCTTGAAAGAAAACATAAACAGTAAAAGTGGATTGGTTTGCTCTAAGGATCGCCTCTGGAATCAAGCACGACACGTCATCATGATCTCGACAAATCCTTCCCGCATTCAGTAGCGTGTCCAGACAACAAATGTTGTTTGCTTCATCAGAACCGCAGTCTTCACCACCGCAAGTTTCACATGATGCATCGCAGCAGTACAATGTGCCAGTGACATCCTCTGGACGGCTTCCGTTGCGGCACCAAAGATCTTCCCCACATCGAGCCACAAAGGAAGTCCCAACGATTTCCACGATGCCAGAGGCCAGCGAAGAACTCGAGAATTCGAGGTCACCATCCACGTACCCCTTTTTCACTGTGAAGAATTCCTCGTCTTCGCCTTTTAGATCCGTGATGCTGCTGTTGTCAAACTCAATGCGTGCTAGCAACACATCAGTGGGCAAGGGCACAAACTGCGTCCACGTTGCACCTTCAAGGTATTGCCACTCTATCCCTGTGAAGCGTACACACGCAAAGTTCTCTGCAAAGCCAGTTGCTTGAGAGGACCACCGACTTTCCCGAGTTTCCTTGGTAAACATCAGGAATCCCAAGCGAGCTTCAGAGTCTGATGTTCCACTATGTTCACATTCCGCACCGCTTCCCAGTGTACCAACCGAGCGTGTGCACGTGCCGGGCACCACCGACGAGGCATAGTCCTTAAGAAGCAAAGAACAGTGAGGGCATTACACAAGTGCAAAGAAAGTCGGAGGGTGTGTGACTCATTCGGCTCAGCCGCATAAATGTAAAAGTTGCCGCTCTTGCCCGTGGATGAAGTTGTACACTTATCTACGGCAATGCTGCTGTACTGATCGCTTGAAGCTGACGTTGGGCCAGACGTAGCTGGAAATCCAATGCCAGAGCCACCATAGGCGTAAGAGGTCCAAGCATTGCTGTCATCAAGCGCGTCTGTCAAAGTTGGGTAGATCTTGAAATCAGCGCCTTCCCAACCCCAGAATGTTTGCAGGATTTTGAAACTTCCAAACTATGTTTGCAGACTTTGAATAGTATACAGATTCAATTTTGATTCAATCAAATGTGTGACTACAGTCCGTATATCCACTTTGGCCCTTCTAATATGCACTACTATCATCTACTATCCAGTGCAAGTCGGTCGGTAGCAAGCAACATGGCCAGCGGCCAGCACACAACCTTCTGAACCCAAGAGCCCACCTTCGACATTATCCACCGATGTCCATTCGCACGCCATCATTGTGTAGGCAGAGAAACTCATCGGCATGTCGGTCAACCTGCCACAGCGCTGCCAACATGAACAACATGAACAACTGCAAACAAAAAACACAACATCACTCAACCAAAATCAAATAGACGGGGTCCACCTGCAACAAAACACTGGCCTTCTGTAGTAAATGTCCTGAAAAGCTCCGTCGCAATCTGGGCACGTCCGCCGGATGATTTTAAATTGACTTGCGCGAAAGCGGCTGTCAAACTCCAACTGGCCCAGTGTATGGACTGTGCCATTGGAGCTCAACCCCAAACCGAGGCGCCACTCCTGAAGCAAATGGTTCTCAATCACACAAATAGTGAATTTGCTGAATTTGATCTCTGGAAAACTAGCTGGGTGGTAAACTAGACGTCTGGCAAACTATATGCTTAACTAGGCCCCTCGTAAAAATGAGACATACGAGTTTTATGAAAAGTGTGACAATAGGCCAACTGTTTGAATCAGAAACGCAAGCAATACGGTTTGCCTTCAGGCATACGACGCAATAATGAAAAATGAGCAGCCATATGCTATATCGTAGTTGTTTCGTATCGTTTTGATTTGTGTTGCTTCGTGCTGCTTGTAAAAGATCACCAAGTGTGAACATATATGCGAAACAATTAAACACAGTAAACAGTGTTTGCCTCACTCTCTTGGGAAAAACCGCTGCAAGTGAGGTCATCTCTGTGACACATCTAATGTCTTCTTTACACATCTATGAGTGCTCTGCCGCATCTTGGCGCCCTACTTCTTCGCGGGATGTCCAACTCACGCTAAACCTTCATGCATCTCTCTCTGTGAGACATACTGCGAATTTACATCTAGGTCTAGGTTCTCAATGTCTCATGGCTCTCACTTCTCATCCTCCGCATTGTAGGTTGCCATTCTCCTGTGGCTCAGTCTGCTCTTCATGACTCTCTTCATGGTACGTGAGCCTCCTCAAAGCTCGCGGGCACAGTTCCGGGTTCCTATGCCAATGCTGCTGGTCGGTTCGCTCAGGCTCACCACTCTGATGATGTTTCACGTCATGAATGTCCACTGTTGCAACCATGGTCACGTCATCGTCCACTCCGAATGCTTCTGGTGGTGGGATTCAAATCCGCCCATCGTGGTCACTGCCATCAATCTCAATCAAACCTTCTCCTTCTCGCGCTCTTTGCCTCCTTATATGTACTCAGTTACTCTGCTCTTGCTGCTTCTGCCTCTTCTCCTCGAATCTCTATCATCTCGTCACCTGCTCTCTCCTCTCCATTGCCTGACGCTCAAGCCGCTTCTTCACAAACAAGATGCTTCGCCTGTAGCCACCCGGTGTCCGACCTGCCGAATGAACTCCGAGAGATCTCGGGACGCAAGCGTCAAGTATGTTTCAACTCCTTCTCCTCTCAGCAAAAATTGCTCTCGGTACCATTCAAAGACTTCTAAGCCACGCGATCCAACTCTTCATTGTTGCTCTCCTCTGCGCCATTTGCCAAAATGCTGCTCGATCTTAGTGAGGCGTCATTAAGTGTCATGAAGATGAAGCATCTGCCAACGTTGGTCCTCAATGCCTTGGATGCGGCTCATCCGCTCGCTGATGAGATCACCTTCGGCCTCCCACTCACGCTCAAGTAGTTCTCTTTTATCTGAGTCTGCGCCCCACTCAACTTCTTCAGGGCCACTGGCGGCCACTGTCTCTGTCTTCTCCACCATTGTCACGACGTCCACGTCCTATAGGTCTTGCGGCGGATCATTGTTCTTGATGTTCAACACGTTGAACTTCTCCGGGTTGAGGTCGGTCTCCTCCACGAAGTGGTGCATGTTGCTCACATTCATCATGTCCAGAGAATGATGTGACTCCTCCGAGGAGCCACATTTTGAAGATCTTGCCGACCTTCTTGATGTGGCCGATCACCTTCTCCGTCTGGGTTCAACTACTCCACGCGAAGCTTCATGATGTACTCGTCGGCACGGCCCTCCGTCCAGCAATGGGTTGTCAGCTTGATCACCATGAGCTAGGTTCTAGTTTTCTCACCCAGCGTGGGACAATCACCTCCACCAATTAATGCTGCTTCGCTGAAGCATCCTTGATGTCTGTGACATACAGGCATGAATCCAGCAGGAGTCAAACTGAACTGCTTCTGATCTGTGTTTCCTGCCCTGTTTGTCTGGCTATGATTCAGCGCCTGCCTCTGCGCCTCCAAATTAAAAAACGCACGGTGAGCCCAGCAAAGTGGCTCCTCAATGCTCCTCATCTGTTACTGCATCATCTGACGCTGCAAATTGTTGTAGTTGACTGATCTCTTCCAGCGTCGCCTTCTGGTCCAACTGATTCAGCCCTGCTTCACTGACATTGGGAGGTCCGTCACGTTCAGCATGATCACCAATTGTCTTCTCGGTCAGATCCATCTCCACTTCCAACTCTGGGCGATGTCAGGGTCAAAGGCCCATGGCCCTAGAAGATCGACCTGCTCGTCCTCATACGCGTCGTCATTGTTGTCTTCTACCGCGTTGTCGTATGTTGATGTGGCCAGCCAGAATTGGTAAACGCAACTCTTGTCTCTTTGCTCTTTCAGCGCCGTCTTCACTACGCTTGTAACGCTTTGATGGTTGTCCTTCTCTGCTCTCAAGGTCAAGCGTCTTTGTCCCCTTGAGAACGCTAATGTTCATTAGATCACCTTCTGCACTTCCAGGTCCGCCATCTGTTCGCGCCTTCTTTGGGATACGTTCATCCTCTTCTGCCCTGCCTGCGGCGCTTGGCGCGTACTCATTCTCATCTTCGCTGTCAAAATTGGCTTGCGGATATTTCACCGCTTCTTTTGAACCTTCATCCATCACCTCCTGGAAAGGAAGACATTCTGGTGAAGGAAGTTCACGAAGCTTCGCCTTCATAGTCCCGTGAGCTGCTGCTTTCTTCATTGAATTTGGCAGGACCTCCAAGCCAACCAAGAGCTCCTTGTCGAACTCTTCTGCGCAAAGCCGGCCTGCTTTGCTTTCGCCCTCGCCAAGCGAGAGTCTTGACATGCAGCAATGCCTTGATCAGCCCCATCCTTTCCTAAACTGCAATAGCCATCGTCTCTCGCTTGCGCTCATCCAAAATCAAGAGCAATGACTGCGTTGCCATAGCGTCACCCGTGAAGTGCTTGAAACGGTGTCATCTTCAATGCGCTATGATAAGCTGCATATCTGTTCAATAGCCATGCGCTGCACTATGTCTGGCTGCCCGGCGGTGGATTGCATGCTCTGGGTCTTAAAGTAAGTGCAAAATGAGCGCCATTGCTTGATTGCGATTGGTCCGGGTGTATCTGCTGCAGTCTCGACTTGTGAAGGGCCTTGCCTTGTTCATGTCCAACATGGTTGCTAGGCCCAGTCGTTTGGCTAGCTCCAAGCCTGCAAGCTAAACTTTTTTGTGATCACAAACCAGCTCCACCTTCTCAACCTGGCTGGTCCACACGCCAACGAGCACCATACTCCTCCAGTTACTCATGCGCTCTATGGCCAAAAGCGTTGCCTGTCGACGCTCTTCTCGTTTGACCCCATAGCTCAGCCTGTCAAATTGTTCTCTCTCCAAGAGAGTTCTTGTTGTATGCCTCGCCTTTCATTGCCACCTTGTTGCCCTCGATCTCTTTCATGTCTGGTGTTGGGGCCCGAACCCAAAGCGTGACACTTCTCTCTGGAATCAAACTCCAGTCTCTTTGTCTTTTCTTTCTTCCATGGGTTCCATGGGTGAGTTCATGAGTGTCTCACCCATTCCACGCTGTGCCACCAGCTTGTACACGTTGAAGTGTTCCACATATAGGCCTTCGCGAAGGTCGCGTCCACAAAGTCCATGATGCAGTTGGATCGAAATCATCTGCTCTTGCGCTCCAAGACGTGGAGGATGTAGTTCCAGCCGTCATGGCCGCTCTGCTCCTTGCCGAGCTTCAGTTCATCCCCGCGACATATCCAATGTCTTCTTTGCACATGTATAAACGCTCTGCTGTATCTTGACAGAACCACACACAATCGTTTGTTTGCAGCGCTGTATTTGCTTCAGATTGTTCCCTGCCTGGCAGGCGAGGGTTGTTAGATTATATCGGGCTGTCCTCCTCTTCCTCCTTCTCCTCGAGCCTTCTCCTTCTCCGGACTCCAGGCCTAACTGCAACTGCTTGATCGTTGTGGGCAACCTTAACTGCTCTGGCATGCATTCTCGCATTGTATCGAGCAGCATACGTGCTGGCATTCTTTCAGGCATACATTCTGGCATGTTATCTGGCATATACTCAGCCATCCTATTTTGGCATAAACTCTGCCAAATGTTCTGGCATTTTGTCGAGGTCCGGCGGCGCCCACTGCGATCCAGCACTGGTGGTTGAGGTCCGGCGGCGACTGCGATCGAGCGCCTATTCAGTCGGGTGCTGGAAAATATGTGCCAGAAATAAAGCGTCAGATCGATTGCTAGAATTGTCCCAAATAAAATACCTGAATGTAAAGCCGACAGAATGTCAAAAAAAAGCCCGACAGACTCAGAATGTAAAACAGCAAAAAGATTGTCAGAATATATGCAAGATAGAGTGGCAGACATCTGCCAGAGTCTACGCCAGGTAGAATGCCGGAAACATGCTAGATAGAATGCCAGAATGTCAGCCAGGATCTTTTACCAGTTAGGACGCCAGAAATTTGCCAGGTAGAACGCCAGAATGTCTTCCAAAAATGTCCGAAAATATTCCAAATAGAATGCTAACAAAAAGGCCAGATAGATTGCCATGGCATGCCCGAATCAATGCCAGGAGGAGAAACTACATACTAGGCGCAACGCCAGCCAGCAGCAATGCCAGATAGAATGCGAACACATGCCAAAACATAGAACGCCAGAATGTATGCAGAGTTTATGCCGGATAGAGCCCCCAAAAATATGCGACAAACATGCAACATAAAATGTCAGTGTGTGTGCCAGAAATATGCCAAGTAGTACACGCCAAGCAGACTGCAAGAATAGACGCCAGACAGAATACCAGAGTATGCGCCGGATAGGATGCCTGACACGCCAGATGGAGTGCGAGAATATATGCTGGATAGTGCCAGAATATTTTTGCTCTATCATTGAATCATTGATTACAGAACCAGTGTCGGAATACATGCCAGAAGACATACCAGGACCGAAGCGGGACCATATGTCACAGCACATGCCAGACTTCACAGCAATGTCAGAAAACGCGCCAACAAGGACGTCAGAACACAGTCTAGAACCTTCCCCAGCCTTTATGATAGATGATGTGCCAAAACACAAATCAGACTTGATGCCAGAACAAGGTCAGAACATTGTCCATCCGCATGTCCGCCCTTGTCAGGCTAAATACACGTGCCCTGCCTTTTTCCAAATCGCCGTTCAGTTTTAGTAAGCAAGTATGAAAACAAAAAGAAAAATGTGAACACAATAAGATATGATATATAATTGCTGTTATTTGCTGTTCATGTTTCGTACTTTTGATAAGGCTTTCGTAATTTTTCATATCCCCAAAAACTTGTCGTATGTTTGTCATATTTCCCCAAACAGTTGACTGTTAGGGGTTCTCAATTCTTTCTTAAGATGTGTCCGCCCTTTGTGTCACTGCTGGTGTCCGCCCTTTCCGCTGGCCATGTACCATTTCTGTTCATTTGTCTCCCAGGTCTGTCACTGGTGGTGTCCGCCCTATTCCGCTGGCCATGCAGCGTTTCTGTTGATTTGTCTCCCAGGTCTGTCACTGCTGGTGTCCGCCCTTTTCCGCTGGCCATGCAGCATTTCTATTCTATTCATTTGTCTCACAGGTCTGTCACTGCTGGTGTCCGCCCTTTTCCGCTGGCCATGCAGCGTTTCTGTTGATTTGTCTCCCAGGTCTGTCGCTGTCCGCCCTTTTCCGCTGGTGCAACATTTCTTTTCATCTGTCTCCCAGGTCTGTCACTGCTGGTGTCCGCCCTTTTCCGCTGGCCATGTAGCATGTCCATTCATTTGTCTCTCAGGTCTGTCACTGCTGGGGTCCGCCCTTTTCCGCTGGCCATGTAGCATTTCCATTCATTGGTCTCCCAGGTCCGTCGCTGCTGGAGACCGCCCTTTTCCCCCTTGGCCATGTTTTCTAAGAGTGTTTTGCCTTTCTGAGAGTGTCTCCCTTTGAATCTCCTTTTTGTTTCCCTTCTTGTCCTGCTTGTCTCCCTTCTCTCCAGTCTTGTCTCCCTTCTTGTTGGTCATTGTGTCCGCCTTGTCTCCCTTCTTGCCTCTCTTTGTCTCCGGTCTTGTCTCCCTTGTTGTCTCCCTTCTTCTTGATCATTGTGTCCGCCTTGTCTTCCTTCTTGTCTCCCTTTGTCTCCGGTCTTGTCTCCCTGCTAGTTGGTCACCCTTCTTGTCTCCCTTCTTGTTGGTCATTGTGTCCGCCTTGTCTCCCTTCTGTTTCCTTTTGTCGCCCCCTTCTTGTTGGTCATGTGGCCGCCTTGTTTCCCTTCTGTCTCCCTTTGTCTCCTGTCTTGTCTCCCTTCTTGGTGGTTAGTGTCCGTCTTGTCCCCCTTCTGTTTCCTTTTGTGCGCCTTCTTGTCTCCCTTCTTGTTGGTCATTGTGTCCACCTTTCTCCCTTCTGTCTCACTTTGTCTCCCGTCTTGTCTCCCTTCTTGGTGGTCACTGTGCCCGTCTCCCTTCTGTTGTCTGCCTTCTTGTCTCCCTGCTTGTTGGTCATTGCGTCCGCCTTGTCTCCCTTCTTGTCTCTCTTTGTCCGCCTTGTCTCCCTTCTGTTTTCTTTTGTCTCCTTTTCTCCCTTTTTGTTGGTCATTGTGTCTGCCTTGTCTCCCTTCTGTCTCCCTTTGTCCCGTCTTGTTGCCCTTTTTGGTGGTCACTGTTTCGTTTTGTCTCCCTTCTTGTCTCCCTGCATTGTGTCCGCATTGTCTCCCTTCTTGTCTCCCTAGTTGTTGGTTTTCTGCCTTCTTGTTGGTCAGTGTGTCCGCCTTGCCTCCCTTCGGTCTCCCTTTGTCTCCGGTCTTGTCTCCCTTCTTGTTGGTCACTGTGTCCGTCTTGTCTCGCTCGTGTCTCCCTTCTTCTATCCTTGTTGTCCCCGGCAAAAAAAGTGCTTATGAATTATATAAATGCTGCAGTACATACATTACATTATATTGCAACAAAACCTGCACTCCCAGCGGCTCCGGACTCCCTCCCTCAGTATGGGTTGGAGGTTATGGTATATCTGTTTGCATCTAGATACCTTGTTCTAAAGCTTATTGCAACATCCTCTTGAACTCTGATGAGGATGCCCCCCACCCAATCTGCGTCCTGCCGATCACCCTCAAAGTAGATTGGGTGCCGGATCTCGCCTTTGAGAGTTCACAAATTGCTGGGCTACAAGAAAAGCCCAGAAAACAACAACACATTTCGTCTTCCAATCTATTTAAATAGGTTAGGGTTGTCATTCCACCTAAAGGTCGGTTTCCCTCTTTCCCCCTATCCGAGCCTGACCGCACGATGGTTGGAACGCCCGTCGCGCAAGGAGGGAAAGGGTAAGAAATGTAGCTTTCAAAGTAGCGGTCGAAGAAATTGTCAGTGACGGACAGTCTGCTTGAGCCTTGCGTTGAACCCACCCACAAGCCCAAGAACTGCTCATCAAAAACAACAAACAAAACAAGCTCTCTGGCCCTGCTCACCCCTCGCACCATTCAAGATTGGGAACTCTGTGAGGCACCAGTCAGGTCAATGCACGACCAGGGGTCCTCCTCTGGGTCTGGGTGAGCGCTGATGGACGAAAACTCCGATCCTGGAATTGATTTGATTTGAAGGCAATGGCAAAATGTTGCTCGATGAAATGTATCTAGTTATGACCTGGTTGAGTAACAAGTTCAACTTCCAGCCAACAACAAAAATTCAAATGAGGTCTAACGGCAAAATAATGGTCGTTGCCCTGGCAAGCACGCAATTGCCTCCTTGGACTTTTGGTTAAGTTATATATGCATGTAAAGATAATCCGCACCTCTTTTTCTTTTCGCTCTGCAGCTAGATTGTCAGAATATAACAAAAGTTTGGAGCAAAAAATGATTTCCCAAAAAGAACGAATTGATTATCCCTCCTTGCCGGTCCACAACACGAGGAAGGGGGCGTTTCCGGATAATCGTCCCCCCTGACCAGGTGGGCCACGCGGCCACACCCCAAACCCTGGCCAGGCCCCGAGGGACACCAGCATTTTTTCTCATCTCTTTGCTGGTTTAGTGGAGGAATGCTTCTTTGCACGTCCCCCAGACCTCGCTTGCGTGAGGTCGGCCTGTTGCTTTGCAACGGCTCAAGTGTCTCAAACTGTCTGAGGTCTGAATTCTGAAAAAAGGTGCGAAAGGGTGCCAAACGTCTCTCAAGTGGTCCTAGTTTCATTTCGGCCAAAATGGCTCGGACTCGTTAAGATACAGGCGTGCAGTTTTCTGGGCCTGCCAACGTCCCAAAATCATCACTCGGTCCAGATTCCCGTGTTGACAGAACCACCATGTGGCTCCGCCACGCCTCAAAGAGTAGGGTCTGAGTTCAAGGGTTTCCAGCTGAAGACTCTCAACGCGTGTTTTAAACCATTTACGCCATCATGCAGGCGTCGGACAAAGCTTCTGGTGGGGCGAAGCTAAAGTCACCCAATGTTGCACATAACGGAGGGCAGTGTCATGACGTATCGACACACTTTCCTGAACTGCTGCGCGTTTACCAGCTTTGGTGAGGCCTAAGGCTATGACAGCATTCCGCAATTTCTTGGAAACCTCTACCCTATTGCGAACTACATCCAACAGCTCCAACAGCTCACCACGCGCAAAATGCCGTAAAAGCACAAAGCTACCATACTATGCAACACCTGCATGTTCAGGGACTGGAGGGGCCAGGGAGATGTCCCCACATCTTGGCATCATGGTCCTGTAAGGAGGCCAGGGTGTCGGCGGCCAGACCACGCCCCTCCCCGTGTTCGGTATTCCATGACTAAAAGATCCAAATGTTCACGACTACTAGGTACATGCAGGCCTTCGGCCTTAAGGAAGGTCAAAATAGCGGGTGAGCGCTTTGTCATAGCGGACTCTTGTGGACGGTTGAACCGTTAACTGCCTTAGTGTTCCTAACTTCTGCCGATCTCTATAGCTCTTCTAGCCTGGGTGCTGCCTTCAAAGGCGACCTTTGGTATGGCGAAACTTGGTTTGTACCGCCCACCGCGACGGACGATCCGCCGGGTTGAGATCGGTACTCACGTACCCCCAGAGGCCAACGACATTGTGAGCTAGTAAGAGCGAGTTTATTCGGCACAAGGTTCTTCTGAGGCGCCTGCTCGAAGTCCTTCCCCTAGTCATGCTGCGCAAACAGACGAGCAAATCCGTGAGGTGCAAAATACGACAATCATGGTTCTGTAATGTTCCAATCTCCACCGGAGACCGGCCAAAGACGCCCTCAACTCGAGGGAATTTATGTGTTCACCCCGACCCAACCATTTCCAACCGGAGACGACCTACCACTTCCACATCTTCGGGTTGATGGTATGTCGCAGTCGTTGATGTCCTTGAACCTCGTCAGGAGTGCTGTTGAGCATCAAGTCTGCCCCCTTTGTGGAAACCAACCGCCCCAGTTGATTAGTTAAGGCCTGCGCAGGTCTCTTGGTTTGAGACTGATCGGGCCGAAGGGGCGACCTCATCAGCCGGGACTGGATGTAGGGATTTCCTTCCAGGTCTAACCGTCCTAGTACTGCTGAAGGAGAAAGAGCAGGGCACAACCCCCGAGGGCCCAAAAGTTGTCTCAATAACCAGACTACCACAGGCACTGACCATCCATTTCCGACCAGGCTGAGGCGTTTGTCGCTGTATTCGGCTTTCTTCCGCTGTGTCTTTGGCACGCACATCTGAGTGTACCCCGCAGGCAATCCCATCATATATTCCCGTTCCAGGATGGAAGGAATCCGATATACACCCTTGCGGTTTACCAAGCAATGCTGAGGGAGATCTTGGTACGGGGGGAATCGATGCTGATCCTGGTCCCTCCTGGTAACCCTATAGATCGGGCAAGACAATTGTTTGTCTCTAAAAAAATTAACTATTTAGATAATTTTAAAAACTATTTTCGAAAGAAATAGTTAATTTTCTTTAACTATTTTTGAGACAATTCTGGGGGGCAATTCAAAAAATTAACCTTCTTTTTAAGGACAATTCTTGGGACAATTTTATAATTTGTAGTTTTTTAAAGACAATTCTTGGTGTCCTTTTTTTTAAAAGTTTGTTTTTTCAGACAGTTTATGGAGTATTTCTTTGTTAAATACATGTTTTGAAACAGTTCCTGGAACAATTCTGCTTGTTAAAGCGACTTTCTTGAGACCATTCTTTCTGTAAGTCTGAATTTCAACCTTGTTCTTTAGACAAGCCATATCAATATTATAGAAAATGTGTTGGCTGGCCTGCTTTCTGCTTGCATGGCCCAAAAAGAGCAATAATCCTACAACATTGTGCAATAATCCTACCAAATTTTTAAATTGTAATAGTTGAGTCTTTAGTATTTCAATCATTGCAGCAATTCAAAAGCTATCAGCCAGTGGTCCATGAGCTTAGCTCCAGCCATCAAAGGTGGTGTTCCAGCTGCACAATCTTGTGCCATGTGCCGGACCGCCCCCGTGAAATCTTCTTGAGAATAGCACCAGGTCATCCTGGGGTTCAGGGCCCCACTATTCTCAGTGAGGTGCTGCAGCATGTGCATCTTAGATGTCACTTGGAAAATTGGGGGCACATCTTCTTGTGCAAAATGTCGCCACACATGCAAATTCAAATGTGCCATTTGGCAGCATGCCTGGTGAAATGCCTTTGCATCATTTGGAGTGAAAGCCAGGTCAGTGGCAGATTCTGCCATGAGCCTTTCCATTTTGCAGTTTGCTTTGAGCGTGGACAGGATTTTTCTGTGAACTTCTGAAGCTGGGTTCATGCGCCTTTCAAACAACACTGTCAATGGCCTGGCAAGGGCCTTGATTTGAGCTGCCTTGCCCCTCATCTTGCCACCATGCTTCTTTCTGAGAAACACGCTAGGCTTCATTTGAAAATAGCAATCCTTGATATTCAGCTCTTTGCACAGAGCTTTCAGTTCTGCCCACAGCTGCTTGGTGTTGTCTTCGACATTGCCAGGCAGCACATAGTGTGTGAGCACAACCAATACTCCAGCCAGTTGGTATTGGTCTGTTCCTAAATGCTTGAGGTGCATAAAATCAAGCAATGCACTGAGGCCATACATCTTAGGCATGGCAAACAGTTTGCATTGTGTTTTCTGGCCCCAGCTTCTCCAGCTGTCCAAAGTCCAAACAGTGCTTCGCCAAGGTGCACTTGGGAGAAAATGTGTCCACCTGTTCAATCCTCTTCTTGTGCATTTGCAATGAGCACATGGTCCTGCCAGCACAGACCACCTTGGCAGCCCCAAGGAACCTGCAAAGAAGTCCAAATCGCCCTTCACACCAATGAA
The DNA here is from genome assembly GCA_964035705.1 of Porites rus. NCBI lineage: Eukaryota > Metazoa > Cnidaria > Anthozoa > Scleractinia > Poritidae > Porites > Porites rus. The sequence continues at coordinate 25,567 of CAXIVM010002253.1, read as the reverse complement.
TTTGGCATGGTATCCAGAAGCCAATGGGGTGTTGGCCCTTTGCCACGCAATGGAACCTGCAGGATACCTTAGGACAAGGAATAGAACGCATGGAACAACAAGCCTATGCAAAGCATGTCAATTGCAACAATAATCCTAAACACATCCTATGCACCAAACTTCTTGGAAGACCAGCTATATGGGCAGATCTCTTTGCCACCAGGCCACTTGTGACCCAAATAGTCACTTTCAGGCCAAAGGCCTGAAGAAAGTGCTGTGAAGCTCCATGACAAAATTTGGAATGGAGTCTCCAGGGTCCCATCTTTGCCAGGCTTGAATTTTTCTCTTGTCATTTTTCTCTTTGGTCAATTTCTCTTCCTTTGCCTTCTTCTTGTCACGTTTCTCCTTGGTCGACTTCTCTTCCTTTTCCTTCTTCTTGCCCTTTGCCTCCTTGGTCACCTTCTCATCTCCTTCTTCCTTTTCCTCAGAGGCAACCACCTTTTCATCATCCTCCCAAGGCCAAATGCCCTGTTTCTGCACTTTGCGCTGGCTTCTTTCTTGGCTGAGGCATGGCACTGTATGGTATTTTGCTCTTGCTTGAGCAAGTATTGCTGTTGGAGGATCTAAGCTTACAGCTGCACCCATTAGCTTCCAATAATCCTAACCTCAAAAACTCTGCCAGAAGCAATCCTAGAAGTTTTCCCCAAAACCAGTAATCCTAGAAGTTGCCAAAATAATCCTACACCAAAAAGTCCACAAACTTCAACTGCAAAGAGACAGCTGTCTTTGGAACAAAAACTTTGGTCCATACAATATTGCATTTTGTTTAATAAGTCCAAAAATTCAATTTATATGTGTATTAATTTTTTATTTTTTCCAGCTTCCTGGTTATTGCTTCATCGGGTCTTTGCCAAGTCCTCAGTCCAAGGGAGGCATATTCAGCATGAACTCTTCCATCCCTCTCAGCTTGAGTGTCATAGCTCATAAGGTCACGCCACCTCTCAATGGTAAACCATCGCTCATAGCCTGTCCAGGCATCAACTTGGACCACATAGAGCCTGAACTGCCCTTGCTCCCACCAGGCCCTCAAGTGCTTGTCACCAATCGGCATGGCAGACAGGTTGGCCAAAATAAGTCAACTTGTTCCTCTTAGTGGCTGCTGGTGTGCATGTCACAATGCAACCACATTACATGCAAGAAAGCCAAGCATCCTAGAAAAGAACAGTAATCTTAACCAACAACCCTGAGGACAAAGACTTGGCAAAACAAGACCAAAACAAGACACAACACTGGAGAAATAATCCTACCCAAGCAAGAAATAATCCTAAAAACCCAGGAGAAACCTGTCAAGTAATCCTATGAAATTAGTAATCCTAGCCAAAGAAACATGCTTTAATGCTAAATGAAATCTATAATCCTATCAAAACACAAAAATATGTTTGAATGAAACATGACCACAAATTGATCAGAAGTATTGAAAAACACCTACTTCCCCAAGTAGAAAAATGAACAAATTTGGTCAGAAATCATTAAACAAAATCTTCGAAAAAACATAATTTTTAACAGAATAGTTTGCATTGAAAGTTTGACGTTCCAGAGTCAAAGTTTCACTGAAAGTTTGACATTCCAGGGTGAAAGTTTCACTGAAAGTTTGACATTCCAGGGTGAAAGTTTCAATGAAAGTTTGCAACAAACTTTCAACAAACTTTTAATTGTTTACCCAAAAATACTATAAAAATATGTATTTTCTATTGAAAATTATGTGTTGCAAAGATTTTTTGGTGTGTTTAATGATTTCTGACCAAAATTTGTTCATTTTTCTAATTGGGAAGTATGTCTTTTCAATTATTTTTGGTTGTTTTCATGACTTCTGACCAACAGTTGGTCATTGTTCTATTGGCTAGTATGTGTTTTCCAATTCTTTTTCATTGTTGTCATGACTTCTGACCACCTTTTGACCACTTTTTATTCATTTTTGCTTAGTAAATTTTAGTGGTTTTCTTGAAAGTTGTCATGACTTGGTAAAGCATTATCATTGCAAATATTTGAGGATTGATTCCTCTTTTGGGAAAGACTTAGTGTTTTTGCATGGCTGACAAATGTTTCCAAACATGTTTTATAAGATTTCTTTTGTGATAGTGTACATGTTTTTAAAATAGTTGTGATATATATGTATACTCTCATTGTTGGAGGATGGTCGAATCATCTCTGCCTGTGCCAGAAGACAATGTGACCATGTTCCTTGCCCCACCAGAAACCCTAAATGAAGCAAAGCTTGTTTGACCAGAAATAATCCGAAACTTTGTGCAAGTCACCAATAATCCTAATCAATTGCTCAAATCAAAGTAATCCTACCGTCAGCAAGAAAGCCTACTGCTCATCAGCAGGTTCATCCTCTTCAGAATCGCTTTTGCCTTTCCTGGCAGAATTGCTTTTGATGAGTGTAACATGTTTTCACCTCAATAATCCTATACACATTCAAAGTAACCCTACCAGCACGCAAAAGTAATCCTAACAATCAGCATTGACTCCACCAAGCCTTCCACCTTTGGCATCATCACAAGGGTCTCGACTCATCAAAAGTGAGTGCAAAAGCCTCACATGCATCATAGAAAAACACCAGCAGTAATCCTAGAAAAAACACCAACAGTAATCCTAGAAAAAACCGCCAACAGTAATCCTACATTGGGCATCTTTCCCACTCAATGCTGACTAGTGGCATCTGCGCTCCTTTGCCTTTGCCTTTGCTTTCATTCCTCACATACAGCTGTCTCATTGCAACTTATGTCTTTCTCTTGTTTAGTCTTGAAGAGTAATCCTAGCTCCTTTTCTCTCAATGCAGACCAGTGGCGATCCCTGCCCCTTTCCTTTCCTATGTCCTTTCCCTCATACCTCAGGAATGACAAGGAAGAATAGGTTTGGATAAACCAGACTCAAAGACTAGCAAAGCAAAGGAAACAGTAATCCTACAAGCACAAAAATAATCCTAACATTCCAGCTAAGGTGCCCTTTAGCAGAACTTGCCTTTGCAGAACTTGCCTTTGGGGAGCTTGCCTTTGGCCTCAGATTGACACAGAATCGACCAGCTTCCACCATCATAGCAAAGCAAAGGAAACAGTAATCCTACAAGCGCACAAAAATCCTAACATCCCAGTAATCCTACAAGCGCAAAAATAATCCAACAGTAACCAACAGTAATCCTATACAGTCAACCAACAATAATCCTACCATTCCAGCAAAGAAACTCAGGAGGTGTCTTTGGCACTGGTCGATCACCATGCCTTGGCAGTGGACAAGGCACCCCTGAATCCCTACAAACTATTGCAAGACAGGAAGCAATAATCCTACAGTAGCCAAAGTAATCCTATACCCAACAGTAATCCTACATTGGGCCAAGGTGCTGTGGATGGCTTCCTTTTGGGGTCACAGGAGCTTGCAAGAGCACTGCCATCTCGTCCAAGCACTGGGCAGCTTCCTCCTCCACCACCAACTCGCACACATCGCCAGCCTCATCCACCAAAGGGCCTCAAGTGCATACAAAAACAGAGTATCCCCACCATCACAAGAAAACCAGGATTAAGAAAACCAGTAATCCTACATACACCACAACATTCACAAGTAATCCTACCAAAACAAACAATCCTAGCGTCCCACAGCTACCAAGGCACTCCCCAAGGGTGCTGTCGCCCCTGCCACTGAGCCTTGGCAATGCAAAGTGCTGACCATGAGATGAGCTTGTGGGCAAAGTAATCCTACACCAGCAGCAGGCATCAATAATCCTACCAAAATCTGCCTGGCAAGAAGCCCCTTCTCCATAGGAGCAGCCACAGGCTGGCTTCGAGTCGCACCATCATCATCGGCCTCCGTGGCTTTCAAAACAAACAGCTGAAGCAGTTTGAGGACAGCACAAAAGACCAATAATCCTATCCAGACAAGTCACCCTACCAAAAGGTCTCACCCACCTTGTCTTGCCAATCATCATCCATCAGCTTGCTGAAGTTCATGCTCTGCTTCTGGTGCCTGCAGCTTCACAAGGGCAAGCTTCACCTTGCTGCTTGCCAAGACGCCATTTCTGGCAACTTTGAAGAGCCTGTGGAACAGCTGGCTCACATGCCTTTGGCCAAAAGGATCAGCTGCAGATTTCCAGGTGACTTTTCCCATTCTTGGGTGGCTCAACCAAGGAAAGCAGATCCCAGCAGCCCATTTGCTTGAACATGGTCTCGAAGGGCCCCATCAAATCACTTGTACTGATGCTAGGGTCAGGTGCCAGCCTTTTCATGGCTGTCAAATGAGCTGTCAAAAGATTTGAACCAAGACTGGAAAACAAGTAACCCTATCAAGTACAACAGGCTCAACACACAAAGTAATCCTACCAAGTACAGCAGGCTCATCACACAAAGTAATCCTACCAAGTACAGCAGGCTCATCACACACAGTAATTCGACCTGGCCCATGCATTAAAAAAATAATCCTACCTCATGGATTTCGCACATGTCTAAAAGTAATCCTACAACATTGCACAAGAACTCTGAGTTATCACAATTCTCTTACCCAATTTTCCAGCTTTCCAGAAAATTCATATCAACAAGCTTTCCACAAAACACAAAAATATTGTTTTTCATTCGAAACAGTCCTTTTTTTCAATCAATTGTCCACCAGAAAATGATACCAAAAAAGGTGTAAAAATAGAATTGTTCATAAAAATGGCAAGTTAAAAATAGTTAGAAAAAGAGATAAAAAATAGAATTGCCCCCAAAATTGTCTCAAAATAGTTAAACAAAAATTGTCTATTTTTTGCTTTTATAGAATTAACTATTAGTTAAATATTTGTCTGCAGACAACAGAGTTAACTATTAGTTAGAAATTGTCTTGCCCGATCTATAGGGAATGGTTTGCTCATCGCAGGAATGAAGTCCGGCTGGTCGATGTCCTCGGCTTTCCATTGGCCGTGAAGTGGTGAATGTCGGGAAAGCTGGTTCGGATCCACCTTTGTCCATCCCGCTTCTACCGATAGCTCCTATAGGGCTGGTCCCCGACAAGCTAAGCGTACGGCCATGAATCAAGACATCTGTACTGTGTTCATGGATGTCCCACGTTAACCAGTATAAACGCTGCCGATTGCACCATGTCAAGCTACCTGCTTCGCAAAACCCAGGTATCTCCGAAGCTCTCATTGATGCCACGCTCTCCATCAGCGTATGGGTTTGCGCCCAAGGAACATGTGCTTCGACCATGGCTGAGGTGCGCTGGACGTGTGAGGATCTCTCATCCCGCAGGGCGCCTTTTCCCGCCGCCCCGCCCCGATTGATACCAGCTCAGCTCCACCTGTCCATAAGTCAATGCCCACTGGATCACCTCCTTCTCTCCAATCTGTGCAACGTCGGGGAGTGAAGGGTCCCTGGATAGTGATGCTCTACTACCCGCCTTGCTGCTGGGTCCTTCCAACGGCGATGTGGCCACTGGCTGTCATAGCATCCTTCTCTTCTGTAGCCCTTTCACCTCCTCTCCACGCTCATCCGCCCCGTCTCATCACTTGTCCCGGCATTGCACTTGCTCGTCTCATAGAATAAGCCCCGCTCCTCTCGCTCTCTCTAATCCTTCTTCGGCTTCTCCTTTCCCTTCTTGCCCTTTTGCCTTTTCCTTTGTCGCCTTTCTCTCCGTTTTGCCTCTCTTTTCCATGACCCTTTGTCCACTAGGCTCCACTCTGATGGGCTTGAACTTCGGCACGTTGCTCTGCGGTGGCGATGCGAAGCCCCTGCCGGGGCGACAGGGTGGCGGTGTCGCTGGGAAGCAGCTCCCAGCCTCTAGGCTGAGCTCCAGGCAAGGCCGCTCACTTGAGCTTCGAGTGACTTGACCCGCTGGATCAGCGTGTCCATCGCTGCAGGAAGCTGACGACCAATCGTAAGATTGATTTTTCAATATCGGATCCTCAGGGTTCGAAGCGGAATCGGAATCGGCAGCGGCGAAAGGCACGGAGGTATTCTGCGCAGAGGAGTCGACCAAAGAAGGGCGAGGGCGGGAGCAAGTCCAGCGAGGCCGAGGCCGATTTGAAGGGAGAGCGCATTTTCGGGGAGCCGCAGAAAGTCCGTGCGGTAGGCATTGTTTCCCTGGGGTGCTCTCAGCACAGGCCATAGAGGCCACGCAGGAGTTATATAATGCTCCTGGGGGTGGGGCAGGAATCCACCCAACAAGAGAGCTGGTCGCCAACGCTGCTGAAGTACTACAGGCAGATGATGTTGAGCCGAAAAGTCTCCGGACCGATGAGCCGAGAGAGCTACATACTCTATGCGCTGTGGGCGATCAGGTTCTTCAAAATTTTTCAATAATATTGAAAATGGTCAACTTGGAAGCCAAAACACTCATGATCAATATAATATTGGTCATGATATTGGTCGATATAGGTCAATATTGGTTTCAAATATTGATCATGATATTGATCATGCTATTGGTCAATATGGATCGTGGAGATCCTGTGGTGTTCCTGTGGAGATCCTGTGGAGCTTAGAACCCTGTCGAGATCCTGTGGAGTTCCTGTGGAGATCCTGTGGAGTTCCTGTGGATTTTTTGAATCCTGTGGAGTTCCTTTTGACATTGATATTGGTCTTGATATTGATCATGATCAAAGGAAGATTAGTGTACGAAACTTCCGTGTTACGGACATTCAAGAACTGTTCATACACCACTCAACAATACACCACTCATCAAAGCACCACTCATCATAGACCACTCATCATACACCACTCATCAATACACCACTCATCATACACCACTCATCATACACCACTCATCAATACACCACTCATCATACACCGCTCATCATACACCACTCATCATACACCACTCATCATACACCACTCATCATACACCACTCATCATACACCACTCATCATACACCACTCATCATACACCACTTTTCATACACCACTCATCATACACAACTCATCATACACCACTCAACATACACCACTCATCACCCAGTTAGCTCTAGTTTCAATAGCTCTAGCTCCAGTTTTCCAGTCTACCTGGCAGGCGCAGCAGCTGGAAGCTGAGAACTGGCGACTTTGTAGTACAACTTTAGTACGCGGAGCTGGAAGATGAGAACTGTCGACTTCGTAGTACAACTTTAGTACGTTGAGTATCTGAGGAGCTGGACGATGAGAACTGGCGACTTTGTAGTGCAACTTTAGTACGCGGAGCAATCTGTGGAGCTGGAAGATGAGAACTGGCGACTAGTACAACTTTACTACGCGGAGCAATCTGTGGAGCTGGAAGCTGAGAACTGGCGACTTTGTAGTACAACTCTAGTACGCGGAGCAAGCCGTGGAGCTGGAAGCTGAGAACTGGCGACTTTGTAGTACAACTTTAGTACGCGGCTGAGTCATCTCTATTCTGTATTTTGCAAACGGCAAGACAGTTGACGGTGGTTGCTTCGCTTTCGCTCCAATGGTCGGTCCCAATTTGTTTTGTCAAAGAACATCGCAGCTCGGCGAATCAGCCTGCCACATGCCCTTTTCATATAGGTTTATTCTTTTGGAAACTTCCGCCGCCGGCTTGCCCGGGAACTACTTGTATTGGTCGATATTGATCAAAAATTACAGGACCGGATAACCCCACATATGAATCTACGAATCTTAAGTTTCTAAAGCACAAAGCTACTAATTATCGCGAGGTCTATTTCGACGAACCATGTTGGGTTCAGAGGTGTGTTTTTTACAGCGTTTGGTTTTATGCAGTTTCAAAGCCTCTTTTTTGGGTTATGTGCATTTTTGTTGATGTCATTTTTGTATCGCAGGAAATGCATTGCAAGAAAGGCACAGGATATTTCAGAAGATCAAGAATATGTTTAAGCATTCAATAAACAACATACAATTTGCAAAGAATCTGCAGACCAAGCGCCGGTCGTGTGGACTTACAACTAAGTTCTCGTAAAGTTGCGTGGTCGAAGAACATATTAGAATAGAACAACTCTTGCATAGCTTGGTAAGTTTAGCATAGCTCAGCATAAGTTCAGCGTAAGTTTAGCATGCGCATGCAAGTTATGCTGAGCCTGCAGAAAGTTTAGGATATATGCTGAACTTGCTAATCTAAGATAAGAACGAGTTCAGCATATTATGCAGAACTCAGGAAACATATGCTGAACTACTTGCATACACTTTGGGAACTTATGCTGAACTTATGTATCCTTCGTTTTTTTGGTATAAAGGTAGATGAAGTTGGTATGTGGCGTAGTTTGCTTGTGAGGTGACACAACTGCTAGAGTTCTAGAGTAAGTCACGCTCATATTGGGACAGAGTCACATTTTGCTGGAGATCCAGAAGCCAGCTTGAGCCAACGTAAACTCGTGACTTCTCGCAGAAAAAGAAAGAGTCCCAGCGTCGCCGGTACAACTATTTTTTCATATAAACTCAGCACCGCACATTGCGGACCATCGATTTTCAGGTATCTTCACTTTATGCGTTGGAAAAGCTCTTGCGCAAACACGCTGCCCAAACCGTAAACCCAAATAGGGCTCGTGATAATCAATACACAAAGCAGTCAGAGTCTCAATAGCTTCTACAACACGGCCTTGTCAGGAAGTGATATCAGCTTCCTACAACAGAGGGGTGGGAGAGAAGGTGTAAGAGAGTGATGTGCACGACGGATGTACGAGGTATTGTGCACACAGGTGTGCGCAGCCACAACTAGCCAACAACACCAGCGGTTGTCGCACGTCCGCAATATGGGGCGTAATGTACGAAAGTTGTACTACAAAGTCGCCAGTTCTCAGCTTCCAGCTCCACAGATTGCTCCGCGTACTAAAGTTGTACTACAAAGTCGCCAGTTCTCAGCTTCCAGCTCACGGATTGCTCCGCGTACTACAGTTGTACTACCAAGTCGCCAGTTCTCATCTTCCCACTCCCCAGCTACTCCGCGTACTAAAGTTGTACTACCAAGTCGCCAGTTCTCATCTTCCAGCTCCCCAGCTAGTCCGCGTACTAAAGTTGTACTACAAAGTCGCCAGTTCTCAGCTTCCAGCTCCACAGATTGCTCCGCGTACTAAAGTTGTACTAGAAACTCGCCAGTTCTCAGCTTCCAGCTCCACAGATTGCTCCGCGTACTAAAGTTGTACTACAAAGTCGCCAGTTCTCAGCTTCCAGCTCCACAGCTACTCCGCGTACTAAAGTTGTACTAGAAACTCGCCAGTTCTCAGCTTCCAGCTCCACAGCTACTCCGCGTACTAAAGTTGTACTACAAAGTCGCCAGTTCTCAGCTTCCAGCTACACAGATTGCTCCGCGTACTAAAGTTGTACTAGAAACTCGCCAGTTCTCAGCTTCCAGCTCCACAGCTACTCCGCGTACTAAAGTTGTACTACAAAGTCGCCAGTTCTTAGCTTCCAGCTCCACAGATTGCTCCGCGTACTAAAGTTGTACTACAAAGTCGCCACAGCTACTCCGCGTACTACAGTTGTACTACAAAATCGCCAGTTCTCAGCTTCCAATGGAACAGCGTCGCCGGCGCCCACACCCGACCAGAGCCGACCAAGCAACCACCAGACCCTCTAACGGAGTCAGATCTACTGCGATTTACAATGGAACAGCGTCGCCGGCGCCCACACCCGACCAGAGCCGACCAAGCAACCACCAGACCCTCTAACGGAGTCAGATCTACTGCGATTTACAATGGAACAGCGTCGACCAAGCAACCACCAGACCCTCTAACGGAGTCAGATCTACTGCGATTTACAATGGAACAGCGTCGCCGGCGCCCACACCCGACCAGAGCCGACCAAGCAACCACCAGACCCTCTAACGGAGTCAGATCTACTGCGATTTACAATGGAACAGCGTCGCCGGCGCCCACACCCGACCAGAGCCGACCAAGCAACCACCAGACCCTCTAACGGAGTCAGATCTACTGCGATTTACAATGGAACAGCGTCGACCAAGCAACCACCAGACCCTCTAACGGAGTCAGATCTACTGCGATTTACAATGGAACGGCGTCGCCGGCGCCCACACCCGACCAGAGCCGACCAAGCAACCACCAGACCCTCTAACGGAGTCAGATCTACTGCGATTTACAATGGAACAGCGTCGCCGGCGCCACACCCGACCAGAGCCGACCAAACAACCACCAGACCCTCTAACGGAGTCAGATCTACTGCGATTTACAATGGAACAGCGTCGCCGGCGCCCACACACGACCAGAGCCGACCAAGCAACCACCAGACCCTCTAACGGAGTCAGATCTACTGCGATTTACAATGGAACAGCGTCGCCGGCGCCCACACCCGACCAGAGCCGACCAAGCAACCACCAGACCCTCCAACGGAGTCAGATCTACTGCGATTTACAATGGAACAGCGTCGACCAAGCAACCACCAGACCCTCTAACGGAGTCAGATCTACTGCGATTTACAATGGAACAGCGTCGCCGGCGCCCACACCCGACCAGAGCCGACCAAGCAACCACCAGACCCTCTAACGGAGTCAGATCTACTGCGATTTACAATGGAACAGCGTCGGCCGGCGCCCACACCCGACCAGAGCCGACCAGAGCCGACCAAGCAACCACCACTTAGGTGAACCCTGTGCCTGCTAAGTACTTAGCAAGGTTAACATAGTTAGCTAAGTACTTACTAAGTGCTTATTTTGTATCAGGTACTCCTAGGAAAAAAAGTGATGGCGCCTCGTGCAAAATCACTTTGGAGATACATGTTTAATTGACACACATTGAAGTTTTTTTTGCTTTTTGGAATGAAATGAAATGCAAAAGAGCTACTAAAAGATTTTGTGGTGCTGTGCATTGCATTTTTGCAATGAGCACCAATAGGAAATATTCCTTATACTAAATCAAAAATGCTTGTTTGGTTGTTTCAATAAAAACATTTGTGCATTACAAAATGAAACATTTTTTGGTTTGAGAGCAAAACAGCATCGATTCAGCAATTGAAGCATGCATGCAATGCCACAGCCATTACAGCTTGCTCAGAGCTTGGAAGCTTGCAATGCCATGAGGCAGTGGAAGCTTGTTGCCTCAAAGAGAGCAACACAAAGCGTGTTGCTACAAAAAGCTAAGACAGCTTGCATTGACAAAACCAACAATGCTTGCAGTAACATTATTCAAGGAAGGCCTGCAATGCATTGGTTTGTATACAAGCATGAAAGCTTGACATGCCAACTATAAATAGCAAAGCCAACAAGACTTGCAATGGCAAAGCTCAAGAAAGCTTGCAATGACAAAGCCAATGCAAAAGATGCTTGCCATGATAAAGCCAATGCAATATTGGCAATGGCAAAGCCAAGCAGGCTTGCTGCAACAAAGCCAATAGAGGCTTGCAATGGCAATGACAAAGCTAAAGTGAAGCTTGCAATGAACCAGCCAAGAAATGCTGCCTGTGGCAAAGCCAGCAGCCTTTTTCTGCATGCAGTGTCACATGGCTGCAATGCTCATTGGCATTGCTTCTTCAAATGCAATCGCACCTGCCAAGGTATCAATGTTCTGACTTTGTTTTTGCTTCTATTGTGCACCAAGGGGCACAGCAAACCAGTTGCAGGCACCAAAGAATGTTCCCCTGCATCCAGCCAGACAGTGGACCCATGCACTTCATCATCCATGTCCAACTGAAAGCTTTTTGCAAAGGCAAAAACATTGCCACAATATGCCACAAAGGCGACCACTTCCACTGCAGAAAAAGGTTTTGCCAGTGCAATGTCTGCCTTGGTGCACATTGCCTTCTCCAGTTTGCACCTTGCAGCCACTTCAAGAAATTCCACTGGTATTTTGTGGCCAAATGTTTTTTCCATTAAAGCATGGAACTCCTTGCTTGCCTTGTGGCCATTGACCAAATGGATTCCTTCTGTAAACAACCCAGGCTGCTTCAAATGGAACAGTTCTTCAGCCAAGCACTCTTGAAGCAATGTTTGCTCATACACCAATGTATTGCAAACTCTGGAAGCAAACTTGCAAATAAATCGGTGCTTCCTCTCCATTGCAAAGCAAGCTGGCAATTTTTTAAATCTTTGCAGTGCACTGGCCAAATGCAATGTCCATTAAGCTTTCCAACCCTGCGTCAATCCACTTTGCCAAACATTGTTCTGCTGCATCCAATAGGGCCTTAGGAGTGCAAATGCCCCACACTTGGCCCAAGTGCACCAAATCCAAAAAGGTTTGCGCAGGCCAGGAAAGCTTCACACAGTTTTGGATCAAGAAATCCTTTGGGAAGCAACAATGTTTTCACCAAATGAACCAGAATTGGCACAATTGTCAAGGCTTCACTGGCCTGGCAACCAAATTTCTTGTTTTGTTGGTATTTCTTAACATGTTTGGAATCGAACAAAGTCTTCAAATGTTGTGGCAAGTGCTGTGGGCATATCCACAGTTCCAAGTAACCATGAACCATGGACCAACCAGTGCCAGTAGGAAGATTTGAGCAAATCATATATATGGCCACTTGGATGATACCAGCTGACACCAGGCAATGCATCCAATCATGGCAGTACTGCTTTGCTGGCTGCAATATGTGTGACCACCGTAACTGCTTGTCCAACAGCAGGCAGCATTTTGCATAGGTCAACCCACAAGCTTTTTGCCAAATCTCGAAATGGCCTTTGGGCATTGAATGAAACTTTTTCTTTAGTAGTAGTAGCTGTCATGTAGTTGTTCTGTGGTGTTGCTCTAGTCTATGGCTAGATACAATGTTGTATAACTCCTACTTACATAGTTGCAATCCATTGAACTTGTACTGTGCATTAGCAGAGCAATGCTGGTGTTGAACACCCTTGACAATAAAAGCACACAAACAATAGCAGTGAAGAATCAATAACACATACATCAAAGAAAGCCACTTAGGCTTGCAAAGGCGAAGCATTGAAAGGCTTGGAATCCAAAGCCATTAGAATGCATATACAAAACCATAATGAAAAAGTAAACATTAAATATACAAAACAGTCATTTAGGCTTGCAACCTGAAGGCGTATAAATATCTTTACAAGATTAACAAATAGTAGTCTAAGCCTAGTTTTAATACTATATTTATAATAAAAATTTAGACCAAAAAAACATCAATGTCTAAATTTGCCTAGATTCAGCAGCTGAATCTATGCACAAGAGCACACGTGCCTAGATTCAGCAGCTGAATCTAGGCACAAGAGCCCCAGTGCCTAGATTCAGCAGCTGAATCTAGGCGCAAGAGCACCAGTGCCTAGATTCAGCAGCTGAATCTACGCGCAAGAGCCCCAGTGCCTAGATTCAGCAGCTGAATCTACGCACAAGAGCACCAGTGCCTAGATTCAGCAGCTGAATCTACGCACAAGAGCCCCAGTGCCTAGATTCAGCAGCTGAATCTAGGCACAAGAGCCCCAGTGCCTGGATTCAGCAGCTGAATCTAGGCACAAGAGCCTCAGTTTCCTTACTGTCCTTCACCAAAAACTTGTTGTCCACTGCTTTAGTCATTTAGCGTTGTTTCCTTACTTTCCTTCACCAAATGTCTTGTCCACAGTTTTAGTCCTTAGGTTTTACTTCCTGCATTTCCTTCACCAACAAGTTTGGTCCACAGTTTTAGTCATTAGGTTTTGTTTCCTTACTTTCCTTCACCAACAATTTTTGTCGACTGTTTTAGTCATTGGCTTTTGCGTCCTTACCTTCTCCAAACATTTTTGTCCACAGTTTTAGCCATTAGGTTTTCCCCCTTACTATTCTTCAGTCATTATGTTTTGCTTCCTTACTTTCCTTCACCAACAATTGTTGTCGACTGTTTTAGTCATTAGGTGTTGTTTCCTTACTTTCCTTCTCCAACAATTTTTGTCGACAGTTTTAGCCATTAGGTTTTACTTCCTTAATTTCCTTCACCAAAAAATTTGCGTCGACAGTTTTAGTCATTAGGTGTTGTTTCCTTACTTTCCTTCACCAACAATTTTTGGTCCACAGCTTTAGCCATTAGGTTTTGTTTTCTTACTTTCCTTTCACCAAAATTGTTTGGTCCATAGCTTTAGTCATTAGGTTTTGTTTCCTTACTTTCCTTCACCAATATTGTTTGGTACATAGTTTTAGTCCTTAGGTTTTGCCTTACTTTCCTTCACCACAAAGTTTGTGTCCACTGTTTTAGTCATTAGGTGTTGTTTCCTTACTTTCCTTCACCCAAATTTTGGTCCTTAGGTTTTACTTCCAGTATTTCCTTCACCAACAATTTTGGTCCACAGTTTTAGTCCTTAGGTTTTACTTCCTGTATTTCCTTCACCAACAATTTTGGTCCACAGTTTTAGTCATTAGGTTGTGTTTCCTTACTTTCCTTCACCAACAATTTTTGTCGACCGTTTTAGTCATTGGATTTTGCGTCCTTACCTTCTCCAAAGATTATTGTCCACACTTTTAGTCATTAGGTTTTGCTTCCTTAATATACTTCACCAAAACATTTTGTAGACAGTTTTAGTCATTTTTGTTTCCTTACTTTTCTTCACTGAAAAACTTTTGATCCACAGTTTTAGTCATTAGGTTTTGCTTCCTTACTTTCCTTCACCGACAATTTTTGTCGACTGTTTTAGTCATCAGGTGTTGTTTCTTTACGTTCCTTCTCCAAAACGTTAAGAACGTTCAGTTCACAGTTTTCTCGATTAGGCTTTACTTCCTTAATTTCCTTAACAAAAAAGTTTGTCGACGGGTTTTTCCATTAGGTTTTGTTTCTTTACTTTCCTTCAGCAAAAATTTTTGGTCCACAGCTTTAGCCATTAGGTTTTGTTTCCTTACTTTCTTTCACCAAAATTGTTTTGTCCACTTTTTTAGTCCTTAGCTTTTCTTTCTTTCATTCACCAAACAGTTTTGGTCCACGGCTTTAGTCATCAAATGCTGTTCCTTACCTTCAACTTTTCACCAATATATTGTCCACAGTTTTAGTCATTAGAGTTTGCTTCCTCAATTCTCACCTTCACCAAAAAACAACCAATGCTTGCCAAAAAAAAGGCAATGCTTCCAAAAGCCCATTAAAGCTTGCTGGCGAAAAAAGAGCAGCGCAAATAGTTTTAATTAGCAGCGCTGGCCTTTTAAAAATATCATTATGATAGCTGTTGATTGCTTTCAGCTTGGTGGTGTAAAAAAATGAATCATATTGTATATAAAGGCTGTTTGCTGATCTTGCGGTATTTCACTTCTCTGGTAAGTTTTTCGCATTCTTACAAATGCCTTTTTTGAGCAAACAACTACACCAACGAAAGAAACATACTGAGTGGTTGCCAAAAAATATATATTAGATGATTGAAAACATAATGCCTAACTTAGCTAACTTTTGAGCTAACTTAGTTAACTTTTGAGCTAACCACCTGCTAAAAGTTAGCAGAGTTAACAAGGTTAGCCTAACTTGTTTTTCTTTTAGATAACCTTCTTAAAGGCCCTAACCATTTAGCATGTATATAGCACACTTCTAACATACATCTAACATATGTCTAACATATATATAGTTAACTCAGACAACCTTTCTAAGTACTTAGCAGGCACAGGGTTCACCTAAGCAGACCCTCTAACGGAGTCAGATCTACTGCGATTTACAATGGAACAGCGTCGACCAAGCAACCACCAGACCCTCTAACGGAGTCAGATCTACTGGGATTTACAATGGAACAGCGTCGCCGGCGCCCACACCCGACCAGAGCCGACCAAGCAACCACCAGACCCTCTAACGGAGTCAGATCTACTGCGATTTACAATGGAACAGCGTCGCCGGCGCCCACACCCGACCAGAGCCGACCAAGCAACCACCAGACCCTCTAACGGAGTCAGATCTACTGCGATTTACAATGGACAGCGTCGCCGGCGCCCACACCCGACCAGAGCCGACCAAGCAACCACCAGACCCTCTAACGGAGCCAGATCTACTTGTGCGTTGTCTCGATGTGTGTGATCTCTCCTGTGTGTGATCTCTGTGTTGTGATCTCTGTGTGTGTGGTGTCTGTGGGTGTTGTCTCGGTATGTGTTGTCTCGGTCTGAGTCTGTGGTGAGTGGTGTGTGATGAGTGGTGTGTGTGATGAGTGGTGTGAGATGAGTGGTGTGTGATGAGTGGTGTGTGATGAGTGGTGTGTGAGATGAGTGGTGTGTGATGAGTGGTGTGTGTGATGAGTGGTGTGTGATGAGTGGTGTGTCATGAGTGGTGTGTGTGATGAGTGGTGTGAGATGAGTGGTGTGTGATGAGTGGTGTGTGAGATGAGTGGTGTGTGAGATGAGTGGTGTGTGATGAGTGGTGTGTGATGAGTGGCGTGTGTGATGAGTGGTGTGTGAGATGAGTGGTGTGTGATGAGTGGTGTGTGATGAGTGGTGTGTGATGAGTGGTGTGTGTGATGAGTGGTGTGTGTGATGAGTGGTGTGTGTGATGAGTGGTGTGTGATGAGTGGTGTGTGATGAGTGGTGTGAGATGAGTGGTGTGTGATGAGTGGTGTGTGTGATGAGTGGTGTGTGAGATGAGTGGTGTGTGAGATGAGTGTGGAAGGAGGGACGGAGGCGCGGAAGAAGTGAAGCGGAAGAAGCGGAAGAAGCGGGATGAGACATAGAAAAGAAGAGCCCCACACTAAGATGTGGGGAAATATTCATTTTTCTATTTGAAAAACAATCCTGCGATTGAAAAAATCAAGTTCAATATTATTGAAAAATTTTTGCGATATTGCTTTTTTTCAATATCGAATCCTCAGGGAAGGATCGAGCCCGCTTCCTCCGAACATGGTCTTCTGGTCCACGGCCATGAACTCTGTCTCCGACTTTGAGGCGGTCGTCGAACTGCTCCTCACAGGGCTCTTTGCCCCGCCTTCTTCCATCTCTTTCTTCCTCTTCTTGGTCTTCTTCTTTCCTTCTGACCGACTGGACGCGCTTCGGTCGCGCCTGCGTTTCTTTCCTTCCGAAGATCCTGAGGTCCGACGATCTCGTTTGTGCTTTTTTTTAATTAATGTTGGATCCTGATTAGTAAATGGTACCTCTATAATGCTAATTTTTCAAAATTTATTCAGACCCCCCTGTTTGAAAAATGGTACCTCTATAATGCTAATTTTTTGGAAGGCCCTAAATTTTCAAATTGGAAACCCAATTAATAAGGGTTTGAATTCCTTCTGAGGCCAATGATTATGATTCATTAGCTGATATAGCTTTCTCTAGGTTTCTTCAAAACTGACAGCTGACCAAAACCACCAATTCCCCAATTAAACCCTTTATAAAACATTGCTCCTAAACAAATTTTCAAGGTAGTAGACCAGGAAGGCACCTGATCCTCAATAATAAATTTGTTTTTGGGACCTCTATTGTGAAAAGTTTTTTCCACCCTGGAAAAAATGCACATGGAATCTCCCTTTACTTAGCTCCTGAGGCCAATGATTATGATTCATTAGCTGATATAGCTTTCTCTAGGCTTCTTCAAAACTGACAGCTGACCAAAACCACCAGTTCCCCAATTAAACCCTCTATGAAACATCGCTCCTAAACAAATTTTCAAGGTAGTAGACCAGGAAGGCACCTGATCCTCAATAAGAAATTTGTTTTTGGGACCTCTATTGTGAAAAGTTTTTTTCCACTGGAAAAATGCACATGGAATCTCCCTTTACTTAGCTCCTGAGGCCAATGATTATGATTCATTAGCTGATATAGCTTTCTCTAGGCTTCTTCAAAACTGACAGCTGACCAAAACCACCAGTTCCCCAATTAAACCCTTTATAAAACATTGCTCCTAAACAAATTTTCAAGGTAGTAGACCAGGAAGGCACCTGATCCTCAATAAGAAATTTGTTTTTGGGACCTCTATTGTGAAAAGTTTTTTCCACTGGAAAAATTGCTCATGGAATCTTCCTTTACTTAGGAAGCCATGGAAGCTGAGGAAGCTGAAAGCTTGGGGCTTCTCTTGAGCTGAAGATCTGAGGCTGCAAAGCAAAAGGATTGCTGAGAACAATTACAAAGAACCTGAGAAAGGAAGCTGAATACAATCTATGAAAGGAAAATGAATACTACAATCAACTACAAAGATCCCTCACCAGGAATCCAGATTTGTTTTGGTGATAGTTTATTATAGAGGACCTCCTGTTTGTTTGAGGGGAGGGGGGGGGCGTTTACTAATCAGGCGCCAACATTATTTGTCTTTTTCTCTCGTCCCCGGGCGTCCTCCTTCTTCTTCTCCTTTGCCCCAGCTTCTCGACCTTCTGCGGCAGGACCCGGCAAATCCTCCATACGCCCTCTGAGGGCTGCCAGCTCGTCTTCTTCTCCCGCTGCAACTTTCACAAGCACATCTCTCCATGGATGATCTCTCAACCCCTCCAGGGTTCTGATCCCCCGATACTTTCCACAGTGGATCACTCCGGGACCTTCGGCATCGCGTCCACAATCTGCACACCATAGGTGAACTGCCGACCCGCTGGCCCACGTCAACAGAGACTCTATAAATCCGTCCCCGTGATCTTGACCACAAGGTAGTGGCTGGAATGGTCTCTGAACTCCTCCATGATCCTCTCACAGAATTGGCAGGTCCCTCGCTCCAGGGGCGATCCCCCGCTCTTCGTCTCGGCCTGCTGCTGGCCGCCTCAATGCCCCTGCTCCACGTAGAACAGCGGCTGGCCTCCGCATCACTTTCGGCGCCATCTCTTTCCTCCTCCTTTACCACGGCCTGAGCCGTGGGGTGCGTAGTACTGGCCTCGAAGGACGTGTTTGTATCCTTTCCAGCGCTTGGGTTTGTTCTCGTCTCGCTGATCCTGGTCGTGGTACCCAGGGGGTGAATGAGAAGGTGTCCACGGTCGCCTAGGGAGTGGCTTCCTTGCTGATGGCTTGGCATCTGATTCCCTGTCGTCTTTGACAACCTCTGGTGACGTCCTCAAACGTCTCTTCAACTCCTCCTTCTTGCTCCTGCGCCTCGAACGTGATCTGTGTGATCTTGTTCGTGACTTCCGGCGACGTCGAGAACGATCTTTCTTCCTCGGTGTCTCCTCCTTCGGCTCAACCAAGGACTCCTTGCCTGATTCGGTGTCTTTCTCCCTTCTCACAGGGCTCTGAGAAGGGGCGGCCTCCTTGTCCTTTCCTCCTTTGTGAACTCCTTCTTCGAAGGGTCTCGGCCCCGCTCCTGCTCCTTTGTATACGGCTTGCTTGTCACCTCCGGTAGCAGAGACAGGCGCTCCGTAAAGATCGACGTAACCTGCAGTGCGGTCGGCTTCAAACTTCTCACACGCTGACTCCACGGTCTCGTTGATCTTCTTCAAATACTGCACGAGCTCGTCCGCAGAGTGTGGAGGGCACCTTGTGAATACGAGCCTTTCCAACCGCACGATCAGGTAGCAAGGATCACAAAACCCCGATGAACCGACGGGTTTACGCAACCTATTGTTGCACCCTTTGCACCCGCTCATTCAAGCCAAAACACTACAGAACAGAAATTTAAGGTGAATTACTCTTTACTCCCGGGGGCGGGAAACCATATACTGTATATACGTAACCCTGCGACCATATCCTATGCACAGGCACATAAGCGCCCCACTGTTCCTCACTGCGAGCTGCGACACATGAGCAGACTCTCAAAAGGGATCAAAGAACTGAAAAGTGCAGGCCGGCGCAACCTATGGACGCCACACCCCCAATGTTAAGATCAAATGAAGTGAAGTGGAGTGAGCCCATGTGAGGTGAAGAGCAGTGGAGATAAAGAGACAAAATGAAGGGAGATGGATGAGAGCACTGAAACAAAAGCAGCAATCAGGAAAATTATTTTGTTAGAGAAAGGAGGCTATGGAGTATGGCCTTGAGCGAGGTGATCGGAGCCTGAGTGACATGAGACGAGATGAGCCGAGGTGGAGATGAGACTTGATGAGACAGCTCGGTGAAAGTGAGGAAGTCCAACAAAAAGATAGCATGACATGAACCTTGTCACCAATCTCAAACGACAGCCGCCGTATGCAAAACATCTCTGGCAAGCAAAGGAATCAATTGAACACAGCGATGCTATTTCAGTCAAGGTTCCTAGTGTCCAGACCTTCTTGGCATTGCCCTCAAACCTTCAATGCAGTAAAGCTGCGGAGGACCAGCCAGAGCTCATAAAAACATCAAAAGGCCCTGCCTATGCGGGTACCGAACCTCAATTGTACGTTGGAGGATGGGGGCGACCCGTCGCCGGCACTCATAATTGATGACATAGGTCCGCCTGTCGAACTGCACATGCACAAACACCGTGCAGTTGGAGCATAGTCTAAGGAAAGAAGAACACAAAGCTAAAGAACCGGACAACCCCACATGTCAAGTTCATGTGTTTGTAGCGCGGCAGAACTGAAAAAAACAATTATTGCTAAAAATGAATGGGTGGGTGGTGAACACTTGCCCGCGAAGCCTGTCTGAAACAGAATGTGACACATGCATAAAATTGCGAGGATGAACATGATGCGATGACTGAATACGTGATGCACGATGTGTGGTGAAGAGCCTGAAGGTGATATTGTGCAGAAACTCGGTATGAAAATGATGGTGTGATGATGATGATGGGATGATATGATATGATATGATAATATGATATGATATGAAACTGTCCAAATAAAAACTGATGGTTGCCCACATCAAAGTGAAAAAACTGACGACCCGCAACACATCCCGCTCACATCGCATCCCGTTCCCCTTGGAGCCACGCACATGAACTGTTCACCCAGGTTTCGTTGACCCGCTAGGCCGCACAGCGCAACGACAAAAAACTAAAAACACATAATTACCCACTATGTGTGTGTGCGCCACACGCAATAGGGCAGTAAGCCTCCTTGTCATTCCACTCACTAGCGACACCCCGGGTCTTCGCATGCCCCGTTCAACCACAGCACAGAGTCAGAGCCATGCAAGGACGCCGTTTACCCAGGCCTCGCCAAACTGCATGGCACAGCGACATCGCAAACGCAATCTCCCCACAGACACTCTCCGCCACAGAACGGCCGATTCCAAACAGTGGAGGCAGCAGTAGAGGAGGACTGGCAACGACCCAGACCACAGCAGCAGCAAAACCCCTACAGAGCAGCGGAAAGCTGCACAAAAAATTGCAACGACCAAGAACCAGCGGCAGATCGCCGCGCTACAAAGCCGCAGAAAGGTCAGGCACGTTTTCCTTTATATTCTTCTGATCGCCCTGGACTGTGGGCACGAATCAACCCAACCTGTTCCGTGGGAACACGAAAGAAAACCGCGGCGTTTCCTTATGTTTTCCTTATGCCTTATGCTTGGGAGGTTGATCATATTGACCACCTGAGAAGGGAGGGGGCGAAAGCCAGCCCTGGAAGGGACTGAGGGGTCGATCATACACGGTTGTAGTTAATCAATTAAAGCGTGAATGTTGGGGGGCCCCTAGAACGGTGAGCGCGTAAAGGAGTTGGAAGCGAGACTCTGTTAGCAACAGGGTGTGGGATTCAACGAAGCACCCCTGACATCCCCTGACCCATCAGCCATATTCTCCAACTCATACATACAAATATATATATATATATAAATATATATATATATTTGTATGTATGAGTTGGAGAATATGGCTGATGGGTCAGGGGATGTCAGGGGTGCTTCGTTGAATCCCACACCCTGTTGCTAACAGGGACTGTACATACACTAGGGCGTCCGTAGTGTAGGAGAAGCACGGGTAAAAGGTATATGGAATAGAGTGTCTTGAGGAAATAGCCGGTGTATGGTTATTGCAAATCTGGGGGGTAAATTTACCCCCCGCTTATGTATGCCTTGCGCTGGAAAGAGGGGTAAGCATTTCTGGCATCACAAGGACTGTGCATACACTAGGGCGTCCGTAGTGTAGGATAAGCACGGGTAAAAGGTAGAAGGAGTAGAGTGTCTTGAGGAAATAGCCGGCTTATGGTTATGGCAAATCTGGGGGGTAAATTTACCCCCCGCTTATGTATGCCTTGAGCCGGAACGAGGGGTAAGCATCACAAGGACTGTGCATACACTAGGGCGTCCGTAGTGTAGGATAAGCACTGGTAAAAGGTATCAAGAATAGAGTGTCTTGAGGAAATAGCCGGTGTATGGTTATAGCAAGCCTGGGGGGTAAATTTACCACCCGCTTATGCATGCATTAGGTTAGAAATAGGGATAAACAACTTGTAACGGTGAAGTACAAGTCCTATGCAGCAAGCAGCAGCCAGCAGCAGCAGCAGCAGCAGCTGCCGCCTGCAGCCAGCAGCAACCACCAACCAGCAGCCAGCCAGCAGCACCACGCAGCAGCAGCGCAGCATCAAGCCGCAGCAGCAGCAGCACCACCGGCAGCAAGCACCACCGGCAGCAAGCAGCAAGCAGCAGCAGCAAGCAGCAAGCAGCAGTAGCAGCGGCGTCGTCAGCAACAGCAGCAGCAGCACCAAGCCGCAACAAGTAGCAAAGCAGCAGCTACAAAAGCGGCAACCAGCGGCAGCAGCAAACAGCAGCAGCAAGCAGCAGAGCGGCAGCAGCAGCAGCAGCACCCTTTACACCAAGCCACCGTTACACCCAACCAACCACGTTCACACGTTCAACCAACCCCCTACACGGCGCAGCTGGGAGTTGAACCGCGGGGGGGGGGGTTAGCTTGATATATCAATCTTTAAGGCACGCAGCCCCTCCCACCACAACATTGCTAAAGCAAAGAAGAACTCAGCTAGCATGCTAGCTTTCGTGACATGCTTAAACTTGAGGCCAGAGGGGGTGAACGAAAGCTAGCCGGGCTTCCGGTGGTCTGCTGCTGGTGCTGCGGCTGCTGGTGCTGCTGCTGCCGCTGCTGCGCTGGGCGCTGCTGCGCTGGGTGCTCTGCAGGCGCCGGGTCGTCTGCTGCTGCTGCTGCTGCTGGCGCTGGGTGGTCTGCTGCGGCTGCTGCTGCTGCCGCGGCGTTGGGTATGCTGCTGCTGCTGCTGCTGCCGCCGCTGGGTGGTCTGCTGCTGCTGCTGGTGCTGCTGCTACTGCCGCTGCCGCTGCTGCGCTGGGCGCTGCAGATGCTTGGTGTGCTGCAGCTGCTTGGTGGTCCCGCTCACCGCGCGCAGGGGGGAGTCGAACCGCGGGGGGGGGGGGGGGTCCATAAGATTGATTTAATCAATTATTTGAGGTTTCTGAGGTGCGTCCACCCCGTCACTTAACTTGCTAAAGCAAGAGCAACTCCAGCTAGCTAAGGCTAGCTTTCGTGATCAAACTAACGGACCCAACAAAAGGGGCTGAGTCTGCACTATTCACTTTTTGGCATCACTCGCATCACCAAGGCCTTTATATAAAAACCTTACATTTCGACTACATCCGGCCCGCCCTTTTTCTTCGCTCTCCCCTACCAGGCCCTGGGTTCACGCACCCGCCAGGTCCAACCTCGCAACCACCCCCCCACCCCCTCTAATGCACACTTCGTTCGCCCATCAATCACTCCAGCTTAGCCTATCGGGTGGCTGCTAGCGTTCGTAAAGTACAAGTAGTTGATTATTGTCATAGTTGCAATATCTAGCTCCGATCTCAAAAATATTGCAGCTGTTGTTGTTCATGCGATCCTGGCTTCCTGTTTGGAAGGGTGCGCCAACTGCTAGTTTGGTATACTAAGTAGGCAGCTGGAAAACGACTCCAAAAGTCCCTTTCCAACGCTGATATGGATGCAGTGAACACCAAGGAAGCCACACGATAAATCTAAACGTGAAAGGAAAGTGTCTGTGCAAAGACATTGTATACTACGAGTAATATAGTATAATAAAGTATAGTAATATGTTTCAACATGCTGCCCAACCGCCTGAGCCAAATTAAATTCGAACAAGCGCAGGAGAATCCACCACCAGCGTATCATCCATCGATCATTTTGATCAAATCGCGGAGATATTCTATAAAATGATTAAAATGCATGATTAGATTTTGGCAGCACATGAGAGCTCAATCATGCGCAAATGGTCTTGGCCACCGATACTTGCAAACAGAATGAGTTAATGCCAAAATCTTGTCCTGCAGATGGGAACTGCGGGCCATCTTGTCGTTGGACGCGCATGAGACTTTGTTCGGCCTGGTGTGCCCAGCAGAGAACCATGACCCAGCTACAAAATGTTTCAAGTTGAGGTGAGCGGTTTCAGTCAGATGCGGCGCAAGTTGCTCCGGTACGGAGGATGACTCGCAACAACTATTGAGTTCTTTGAGATGCATTCCCGGTGGCCTTGGAGCCACCCACTGCAGGATTTATATATACAAAAGTGTGACGCAGCGTGTGGAGAGGTTGTTTGAAGAACAATGAATGAGGCAGTGAGGCCACTCCTGCATTCTACTGTATGTCTCAGCTGTATTGCATGCCCACCAATATCAAAGGACATGATGCCACTCACTCAAGGAACTTAACCACCATCGGTTCTGATTGAGTAACTCTAGTCACTTAAAAATTTGTTTCCTAAGTGGCAGCCAATTAAGAGACAACAAATCAATATTGGTGTGCAAAAAAGTAATTGCAAATTTCAATGTCTTCTCATGGGAATAGAAATGAGAAAAATTACAGAGAGTTTATTCAAAACACAACCTTTGCAACAAAAGTAATTTTAAATAATATTTTTATCAGGGTTTCACTGTATAATAACCACTTGTGCCTTAATGTTGAGTATGGCAGAAAATTGCTATATTTTCCTAAATTTTCAACTTGAACAGCCTATTTTTCCTATCATATTTTCCAAAAAGTGGCTGGAATGCTTTGGGAGATCAAAACACTACTGATCAAGTAATTATAAAAAAATAAGACATTCATGGTTTGAATGTATATTGTTATCCTTGATTTTATTTTATCTTAAATACACTGAAGAATCATTATTTTTTTACTACAATAATAGCTTTGTACTTTTACCTTCTGTGATTATATCCTGTCCAGAGCAGAAGCAAAAAATAATTATTTCATTAAAGTGAATAATTATCAAATTTCATAATTACGGAGATGTAAAGAAAGTATATATTAACTTGCAGTTTTCTTATAATTATTATTATACTAAGTCAGTGACTATTTAATGAACTTCTCCTTTGAAATTTGGACATGCCTTAATACGCTTTTTTTCCCTGTTTCTTCATTCAGTTTGAATATAAAATAATTGGGTTTTAAAGACTCTTGTCTTATATTGTACTGGCAAATAAATGACTTAATACTGGCTGAACTTTTGAGTAAATTTAAGATTCTTCAATCTGAACACAGCATTTCACAGCTGCTTTCCTTTTCCCCTTTTATAAACATTAAATGTGGGTAGATGATGTTTTATTTTTCTGGACTTAATAACACTAAAAACATCCACATACCCACTGGATTATTTGTATACAGAACTTAGAAATAGTGTGACCACCTACAATGCAACTGCAATGGATAAAAAAAGGTCCCATAAAATTTTAAAGAACCTTATAATAAAACTACAAAAAAAATGTTTAGTTTCACCGATTTTTATTCTCAACATTTAAACCATAAATCCGTTTACTAGATTAAAACATTACTGAATGTTTGAAGACAACAAAACAAACTGGGTAATACATTGTTCTTAACAGTTCTAACCCTGAGAGTGAGATATATATTAATCATTGGCATTCCTAAATATAAGTACAAAGTAAAAACCCTGTTAATATCATGGAAAGTTTGTGTCCTTGTTCACAGTGAGAGTTTTAATACATCATTAGCCTTTTACAACTTTG